>JAILXH010192851.1:0-17789 GCA_023558415.1 Piaractus mesopotamicus | reverse complement strand
TGTTTTTTTCAATAGCCTTGCTTTCAGTTCTTTTAAAACAAATCTGCAGGGATATTTTTCCACACCTCCAAAGTTCTGTGTTAGAAGTCGGTTGCATTTCCTGCTTCTAATGATCCAAGTAATACCAAAAACATTCAGTGATGTTGAGGTCTGGACTCTGGGGTGGTCAGTCCATTGTTCTGAGGGCACCAGCAGCTTCTTTAATTGATTTGTCAATTTTGTTTACTTGAACTCCAGTTTTTCCTTTGACTTCCCCTTCTATCTAATTTCTAATCTTATATCTAATCTTTTTCAGAAATACCTCCTTAGAGATGAATAACTTGTACCTAAAGGTTATTTTGCCTGGAAATGAACTAAATGATGTACAGTCTCTGACTTTTGCACAGTATCCAGTGGCGGTAGCTGGTAAGAATAAGGGATTAGTTCTTAGAACATGGCCCCAGGAGAAAAGGCAAAGGATGAAATGCTGCTGTGACTACCATTAATGGTCAGAGCAAGAAGGGTCATTAATGTCTTTTCTGTTCATTCAAAATTCATTAGAACTTTGGCAGAAAAAAAATCTGAAACTGGCCACAGACGATGCAGCCAAAACCTGGCAGCTCTATAAAAGCAGCTCAGCTCCCCCCACTGTAATTAAAATCAAGCCGTGCAGTCACCAAACCACTAGTGAATGTTTTACCATACTTTGGGGTCAGCTTGAAACTAAACATGCCTTATTTTTATTTCTTTAATTCATTATGCTTTGTGTGAGCTATCAGGGAAAAAAATCACAGTGGAAAAGTTACATATAAGTCTTCCAATGTTTATTAGTCAAGGCTTATGCAGGGAGGCAGACATTTCATGTAAATTTCAAAAGGTATATATAGATACGCATAAAGCATTAGACCGTAGCCCTATGAATATAGTCATTTCTGAGGCCTCCTTGTCTGAAAAGCCACTCAGCTGCACTGCAAAAGTAAAGTTTAGACTTCAACTTGAGTAAATCAGACTGTCAATGTTGTCAGAATTTGGATAAGGGCCTACAGTCTGTCCCGATTCGGAATGTGGATGTAACCATATATTATAAATTATACTTCAAAATATAGTATGTAGGTACTAGCAGGTCCTTCAGCTGTGTTTTATTCTGATATGTCTCTCCCTATTTGTATTTTTTATGCATAATGAATACAAACAACTGTAAGTAATCCTACTGCAGGATTTATGGCTACAATTGGCTACAGAATTTGTGGACTCCCATTGATGCTCTCATTTATAATGTCTCTCTAACTGTGCTAGAGTTTCACCCTCACCTGAATTAATTCACTTGGTTTCTGTCGTATCTGTCGCTAGAATGGTCCCTGGAGAAAACAGCAGCTGTTATTTCATGACAGAGGCTAGAATTATGTGTCTGCTTCCCTCTCACCTGGAATCTCTGAAACTCGATAAGACTGGAAATCAGACAGGACGAAGGAGTTTCTTCTGCACAATTTAGTCAAAAGCTTTTGGAGATCATTGTAGTTTTATCATTTTATCAGCTTCATTTACTATATAATGATCCAAGGGAAATGGAGTTGGCTACTTTAATCTTGATGGTATTTTATTGTGGTTGTATTTTGTATTAATGGGTAGCACAATGTTTAGATTAGGAACAATGATTCTGAGAAACCTGGGAATTATGCTTGACTTGATGATGTTTTTCACAGTTTAAAATTTTATCGGTTCAAATTCTTTTGCTCTACGTTCAGCACTAATAAGAGCTGTGCAGAAAAATAACATCCTTAAAAAGCATCACACGCCTTGTTAACTGTTTAACTTTTAAAAGCATTTTTGTATTTGGGGACATTTTGATACTTCTGGTGATCACATATTTAGTAATCACTGATTTACAAAGCAAGTAAGAGAATCTGGAACAATACAGAAAGCAGAGGCAGTTTAATCCGCTTATAGGTCCGGCCTCAGGGGCTGCATGTAGTTGTAGGCCCTACAGGTCTAGCTGAAATCAATAAAATTAGTATAACATACCACAACACAACAATTTAACAGTTGTTAAATTACACAGGCCATAAGTGAACATAGAATCCAGAGAGATTGACACAGGAAAAACAGAGACTAAATACATATTCAGAAAAATCAAACACTTTACCAAAACAACCCAGGTCTACAACACACTGAGATCTATAGCAGTGGTCAGCAACCATGGTTCTGTAGAGTCTCAACTACAATGCCACACCTCCTCCAGCAAATTTCTTCAGAAGTGCTTGATTGCCTGGATAGGATAGGTGTTAATGCCTGGTGGCATTTGTATTAGATAGAGAGGGACGGGAAAGTCTGGAATGTTGGATGCTAGTTGGAACTCAGGAAAAATCTGAAAACGTATATTTAACAGACAATTACACAGAAGCCTCAACCACTAGACAAAACAAAAAATGTTCAGTATTTAGTGTTTCCACTCTTTGCCTTTATTACAACTTCCATTCTTTTCAGGAGACCTGCTTTCAGTTTTTCAGGCAAATCTGCAGAGATATTTTTCATACCTCCAAAGTTCAGTCATATAAGTTGGTTACATTTCTGCTTCTCATGATCAAAGTAATCTCAAACACATTCAGTGATGTGATTGTTGTAGATAGACCATTGTTCTGAGAACCACTTTCCTTTTTTTCTCTCTCTTTTTCTCTTTCCTTTTCTCAGTAATAGACAGCTTATTGACAGCTACACGTCCTTTCAGGTTCATAGCATTAAGTCTTCTCACGTCTGTCCTTACAAGAGAAATGGAAGGATTGTTGGATTTTCTCAGATGTGAATCAAGAGTGGAGCTTGGTCTTCTGTTATTACTCAAAGATGAAAGCTTTAAGTACTGTTTATCTGTTTATAATGATGATGACAGATTGGTGGTCTACCAGATCTTGCATAGTTATTAAGAGTCCCATTTCCTCTAGGAGCGTTGAATTTTCTTCATATCCTTTAATAATTTTTTTACTCTAGTTTTGGAAACTGTTTTTGATACTTATTTTCCTTTGACTTTTTCCTTCCTTATGCAAGTGGATTATCTAATTACCCCAGAAATATCTCCTGAAAAATGAATAACTTCTACTTAAAGTCCCTGTTGTTTTTTCAAATCTGTAAAACACAAATATTTCCACCAATTTTATACATTTCTCTTACCTTCTATTTCTTCCTCAAAAACAACTTTAAAAGGAGTGTTTGTATTTTCTTTTTTCTCTGTCACCTTTTACCATTCTGTTGTGTGGGTGTGGACACTAGCGGATTGATTGACAGCCTCAGCTTTAAACTGTTGCACCATTTAAGGTGGAACTGGAAAATTCAAACAAGGAGCTGGCGAATAGGAAGCCAACTTCAGCCTTGTATTGTTAACTGTAAATTTGTAACTCCAAAATGCAGAGAGTCACCATGCTCCCCCTTACATCCAAAAACTGAGCATTTGTAAATGCATGCCATCTCTTAGTAGCCATAACATTATGTCAGGTAGAGCAATGCAGAGCTTGTGAAGTGTCAGAGGGTCAGTCGATTTCACAGTTCATGAATAAGCAATATACGGTAGCTTAAGACTGTCTACAGTTAATTGCTGTTACCTGTGACGTCTAAGATCACACCACAAAAGTGTAATTCCTAAACATTAGTTAGACAGCAGTTTACAAGAAAATGAAATATTTAGAGATAATTTTATGCACTCTGCAGTGCCCAATAAATGTTGGACTGAATAAGAAATATGAATATAATCATATAGTTCCTGCTAAGGTAACATTTTGAATAAGGAGGGAAAATACTGTGCTGAGCCTTTAAAGTAGAAATTAAATAAATGAGTGAAGGTCACTAACTTTTGCACAGCGCTGTAGATGATGTGACCTCTGATCAATGGTCTGATCATTTCACAACACAAAAAAGCTGAGGAAGCTGAAAAACTGACTTCAAATTATTTTCAAATTGTTTTAATTGTAAACAGCACATTTCTCTTACGTCTCTTAGCTTCTTTAATAAATCACACTTTTTTTGTAGAGTAACAGATTTGCTGGGAGTAACAGATTTACAGCAGCTGATTTGCTGAGAGAATGGAGGTGCTTTAAAAACAGTCACCAGGTTGTTTGAGCTGATGATTATTTTAAAGTTAGACGGACCATTTGTTATGCTGTGCATTTATCCATGTCAGTAAAGCAAGCTTAGACAGTCTGTTAGGTTTTTGGGTGGTGGCATACCTTATGCCATACTGTCCATACATTATGTGCCAGCAAAGCCTCCTGCCCTTTCTGTTTCCATCCTAAATCTGGACAACAGCTGAACCTCCTCCTTTAGCAGGCTCTGCATTGTTTAACAACACTAGCATGTGTGTGTGTGATTGTGTATTTAGAGAGTGAGACGGGAGACTATGTATCTATACATCCCATCAAGAGTTAATATTTCATCAGGTAGCCACGCAAAGCCAAAGCGGCTGGGCTAGACTACAATGCAGACGGCTCCCTGTTATTTTTAGCTTAGCAGAGATTCGAGCCAGGAGACAGAGATGGTCATACAGTGAAATACAGGAATCCCTGTGCTGTGGATGGCTCTGTGTAGAGCCCGCAAGAGATGGATGGGAACCAGCAGACACACCATAATGACTTCTCCGATGTACCACTCACCTCCAAAAAACGTTCTGCTGTATAAAAGGACAAGCTCTTTTTTCCTTACCGTTGCCAGGTTTTGATAGTGATCATATGTTTTAGATATAGAGAGATATGTGACATTTTATGTTCCCATAATGTCATATAAACTTCTGCTCTTGAATCTACCATCCCACATTGTCACAATAAAATGTACACTGATATATATTTATGTATACACAGACTAGCGACTTGATTAAGTACCTCTACCTTGTATCTACACTTCATTTTATCAGATCCATTTACCATAAAGGAGCACTTTGTAGACTGTAGTCCATCTGTTTCTCCGCATAAAAAGGGAGTTATTCCCCTTTTACCCTGTTCCTCAATGCCCAGGACCCCCACAGGACCACCACAGACCAGGTATTATTCAGGTGGTGGATCATTTTCAGCACTGCAGTGACCCTGACGTTGTGCTGGTGCGAGTGGATCAAACACAGTAGTGCTGTTGAAGTTTTAAACATCTCAGTGTCACTGCTGGACTGAGAATAGTCCACTAACCAAATATATCCAGACATCAGCGTCTTGTGGGCAGCGTCCTGTGGCCGCTGATGAAGGACAAGAGGATGACTCACACAAACTGTGCAGCAACAGATGAGCTATCGTCTCTGACTTTACATCTACAAGTGGACCAACAAGGTAGATGTGTCTAATAGAGTGGACAGTGAGTGGACACAGTGTTTAAAACCTCCATCAGCATTGCTGTGTCTGATCCACTCATACCAGCCCAACACACACTAACACACCACCACATCACTGGTGCAGAAAAGCTGCCCCATAACATAAAGCTCACACTTTTGTACTTCACTGTGGATATACTGTTAATGGAATTATCACATGTAATGCTTCTGTATCCAAACGTGCCATTCTAAGTTATCAATTCTAATTTTATTTTGTCTGACCAGTGTGCATTGGTCTGATTTGTTTAAATGCTCATTTGTAAATTTTAGATGCGTTTTTTAGAAGAGGTGTTTTGTGTGGCCTATAGGAATGCAGACAATTGCGATGTCATTCATTGCTTATTGTTCTCTATGTAGCTGTTGTTTCTGCTGCGCTCACATTGTTCTGCAACTGTGTGTCTGACTGCTGGCTGCTCTCTTCCCTTCCTTATCATTAGTCTTAGAGAAATTTTGCAGGGCACACACCAATCCATGAACTTCCATGAACTTTATCATTGCATATTATTGATCCAATTGTACTAACAAGGATGTTTAAGCTCTTTGCAATGACACTGTAGCTTTTCCATTCAAATGTTGTTCATTAAGTGTTGTTCTTGGGAACTCCTTCACCGTGATTGCTACTTGTTGCATAAAATGGGTAATATTTATCATGTTATCATGACTGTTTTGGCCAAATATATTAAAGAGGGATTCCTTAACTACTGCAAAACTTGCCATTTCTAATTTTTTATTATTATGCAGATGGGGGATATTCATATAGGCTAGTAAAAAGTGGTTAAAATAGCACATTCTAACATATTTCTGAGCAAATACTGTTATGAGCAATCATGTGGCCATGGAAGCAGATGTTATACAAGCATGCTGAAATCTTCCTTGCTGAGTCTGTCATCATCAAGCTAGGGTCTTTGCTTTGATTCACTTTATTACCCCCTTGCCTTATTTTGTGTGCATCTGCAACAGTTTATTTAGAGGCCAAAAGGGCTGCCATAAAAGATGAGTGACATACTAGAGCAGAGTTACTCAGCGCCACATTTCAGCTCTGTCTTGTGGTCTTAAATTATGGAGCTAGAAGAACGGCTTTTAAAATATTAGTATACTGGCTGTGACATTCATACAAAACTATCAATATAGTCAGAGTTGATGGGGGAGACAATAAACAATAATAATATTAAAATATACAGCACTGTGCAAAAGTCAGGAAGCATCCTACATTTATTTAATTTTCAGTCAAAACATAAAAAGTAATCATAAACACAAACAAAGTTTTTAAAAACAAAACTGATTGGGAAAAATAAGGATTCAGGCACTACAGATGTATTACATTAGTACTTTGTTGCAATGCACTAAGAAATATAAGTACTTTGTTGCACAGCCATTGTTGGCAATTATGGCTTTGAAAAATCTATGGTAGGAGGTAATAAGCTACAATAAGGTAATAAGCATTGTGGTTCAGTTTTGGCCCACTCCTCTTGGCAAACTGGCTTCAATTGTCCAAGGTAACAAGAATCCTTCTGTTGGTCTCGCAATTTCAAAATCCTGCATACATTTTCAATGGGATTCAAGTCAGGATATTGGCCAGGCCATGTAAGAATCTTCACCTTTTTCAGAGACCAGTCTTGAGTTATTTTGGTTGTATGTTTAGGGTCATTGTCTTGTTGAAACTTTTCCTTTTGTAGGCAAACCTTAAATCTTATGATGCCAATATTATGATGCTCCCACCTCTATACATCACTGTGAGTTTGGTGCTCTTGGGATTGTACACTCAACCCTTATTTCTTCAAACATAGCAAGCTGAAGTTTTTGTTTTGTCTGCCTAGAGTTATTTGTTCAAAAAGAATTCTGCTTCTGTGCAAATTTTAGATGCACATCTCTGTGCTTCTTTTTTAGCAGAGGAGTGGTGTGTAGGAACAGAGATGATTGCAGTGCAGTTCATTGCTTATTGTTCTGTGTGTAACTGCTGTTGCTGCCGCTTTCTGGTCATTCTGCAACTCTTTTCAGCTGACTGCTGGCTTCTCTCTTACCTTCCTTGTCATAAGAGTATGTTGTGAAATCTTGCATGATGGACTGTTGCATTTGAGTGTTGTTTAATAATATTATCACCTTCACAGTGTTTGCTACTTGTTGCATAAAATCTAGACTTTTTTTGGGTAAAGAACCATATAAGCATGATATAACATTGTTTGATGCCCTGTATTAAAATAAAGGGGTCACTAAAACATAAATCAAGTGTAATGTGGCTTTTTAATGTAAAAAGTTGTACAAAATAAAATAGAAAACAAAATAACAGATAATTCAAAAAAGGGTGGAATGGTTAATATATGTTTTTTCATTGGAGAGGCTCAATTGTTCCCTTCAAATAGAAAAAGCACTTAACCTGGATTTGGGTTTGTTTTAACATTGCTTGGTTATATCTCATGTCACATTCTCCTGATGTTCCTTTTGAGAAATATTTGTTGAATCTAAGCAGTTAGCTGATGCCATTTTTATTCAAATGAAAAATTGGGTTTTAAGAAAACAAAAATATTTGGCTAACTAGCTGACGATATGCCTAATATGTTATTTGAGGGAACATTATCGGTGCAATAACTTAGCAAACTAACAGCCAGGACTGAGGCCCATATTAAGGATTCTGTGGTAGAGTATCTGATCTGCAATCTTTTTGGCACAATGGGACATTGCGTTTGGAAGAGTTAACAGGGAGTCTATTTACTCGACATTTTTCACACCCCGTCTACTGGCTCTTTCTCAACCCACAAGTATCTCGGCCTGCTTTAGCCTCCTGCTTTAGTGAACACCTTCTTCTGCTATGCCAGTGCAGAATGATTTCCTTAGATTGTCTACCAGCTCTCTTGGGGCAGGAAACAGGAAGTGGAGGTCGGTAGGGCAGTGTTACAGTGCAGATCTGACTGTAATGCTCAGTGACACTTGGCAGGGCTTTGAGAGCGGCCGTTAATGCGTCTCTTCCTCCTAGTGTTTGCCTTCTCGCAGACAGACGGCTGATTTAGCATGGAGAGTTGTCAGACTGAGATGTGGACTGATAAGACCTGGGCAAAGAGTGCTCATAAAGCAGACTCCTACCACAGACAGGCCAAAACATTTGCTCAACCTCCCTGCACTCTGAAACGCACACCAGTCTACCCTCACGTGCACATACACTCTTCATGTGAGCCCACTGTGACTGAGAAAAGAACCCACACTTTCATTTTGCATTAGACAAAATAAGCTGAACATTTTTTGTTTCATTCGAGCTCCTTCGTCATTCTAACTTGAAAAAGAAATAGAGTTTAGTAAAGTAATATAACGAATGTAATACCAATCACAGCCTGATGGCCATAGCTGTTTGCCATGGCCTTGGTCAAGTTATGCAAGGGATCAGACAACCACACCACTAAGTAGAGCTGTTCAACTCCAGAAATTTTAGAGTCATTTCTGATTTTGATTCCAAACAGTGAATCTCATTCCAAGAGTGGATTCCACACTTTATTTTCTTGATTCTAGATTTTTGGAATCATGATATCTCAAGAGATCTGACGAAATAAAAAGTGCAATATTAAGAACATAACACACTATTATGATTAACAATGTGCATTCCGGTTCGTTCTGATATTCAAATATTCCTAAGAGTGCTTGAACGGATTAAAAGCACTGGTGTTGCACAAAAATATGGCAGCATGCAGAGGAGTGCACATGAAAACACGCTTTATTATTCAAAACCGCCAAGAAGCATCAGTAGGTTTCTGCGTTAAATAAGTAAAGGAGGCTGCCTCTTCAGACTCGTTGTCTGCAGACTTTTTGTTTTGAGCACAAGCTATTTAATTTTTAAACATGCACACATTATCTAAGCCACTTATCCTTCTGGGTCGCAATGGGTGCTGGAGTCTATCTGAGCAGTCATTGGACAGAAGGCAGGAAACACCCTGGACGTGTTGCCAGTCCACTGCAGGGCAGACACAAAGACATAAACAATCACACACACACACACACACACACACACTCACACACACACACACACGCACACACACACCAAGGGGAAATTTAGCATGTCCTCTTGACCTGACTGCATGTCTTTGGACTGTGGAAGGAAACCCATGCAGACACAGGGAGAACATGTAAACTCCACACCCTGAAGGGGGAATCAAGCCCAGGTCCTTCTTGCTGTGAGGTGACAGTGTGACCCACTGCTGCCCACTGGACCTATCTAATGTCAGCTAGAGCAGCTACCCTGGTTTATGATACAGGCTTGCACCATTTGCCTTCTCAATTACATCCTTAGTAATGTGTCCTCGGCAATGCGCTCAGATTCAGGCACTAGTGTGCCTGATTTGGTGTAGCAAAGGATAATATAACATGCTTACTTGCAAATATGAGCAAAACCATTGTGTTTCACTTAATTGGTAGCCTGTATATTTACTCTATATCTTCCTTCAATGAAAAGCAAAGAAAATAATGCCCAAATAGTGCTTTCAGTATTTAAACATTGGCATCTTGAAAGGTTAACCCAGTATTCAAGTACCCTCACACATCCCTAATTATGATTGATGGTGTGTATAACAAAGGATATTGACTTACTAACTTTATGTGCTCCCACCTCATTTGCTCCTCAGTAACGCAAGATGTCACTTTAATTACATGATCTATTTGACCTTAGCAAGGCAGCTTGGAGGCTAACACTATCCAAATTATCTTGCTGACTATCAGGGTCTAGCTAAACTGCACCTGCTTTTCCCATGTCAAGTCCTACTGGTGATTAGATGTTTGTTTCAGGACTGGCAAAGTCAATTGTGAGCCACTTTTTTGCTACAAATGTCCCATTTACTTTGTAAAATACAGATAATTTAGAGATGTGTGAGTTGTGAACAAATAATAAAGGCTGTCTAGAAAATGACAGCAAAATATTTAACACTCCCTGTGCACACTAGTGTGGGCAAACTTGAACATCACTGTGTGGAATCAAGTCCAAAGCTTTAGAATCGACTCTTAGTTCCCAAATGTCTGTAAGTGGAGAATCGACTCTTTTTTTGATTTACTCCTAGTCCTATCATTCAGTGATGAATGCAGAGTGATTGTCAGTTTCCAAGATGGTTCCAGATAAGCTTGGAAAAGATCATGGTCACATGCGTCTATAGCACAGAGCCTGTGAAACAGTTGTAGTACTGTAGTCGTAGAAAGATTGCATGTTTGTTTTTTGTTTTTTTTTATAAAAAGGAGCCACAAGCCACTGTGCAGGTGGCCCATAGACTTGGAAGTGAAACTGTGAGTCATGTTGCAATGCAAGTGATGGGTGCTAATGACTATGAGCCCATGAAATCTGTAGGCAAGCCCATGAGGATGAGATCAGGGAACTTATAACACTGACCATTTTCATATGCATATTATGTTCAGAATATTGACTCCTCTGTATGTTTTGGGTATATCCTGTTTATGTTGCTAAGCCATTCTTTTTTCAGTGTACAGGGTAAGCTTAATCTTGTTTATAACTGTGACATTATTGTGCATGTAAACATGATCAGCAATTACACTGACACACAATACAGTAGTATAATACACTGACTGTCATAGTGCTTTTGTAGCTAGCTAACTGTTGCCAGTTAGTTGCTATAGTGGTATGCTCTAGAGTCTTTGCATGCCAGAGAGGCACTTCACCTAATGTGTAAATCTTTAAAGACTTCTATAGGCCTACTTTGTGAAAGCTAATTTATAAAATAAATTGGGGCCACACCAACCATGCAGTCTATAAAACACTGCAAAATTTAATTCCCAGACACACTGTTTGCAGAGAACTGAGATATAAAGTGCTTGTGTGTTTATATGAGAAATTCTTCAGTCTATCCTCATCATTAGTATGCTGTTTATTATCTCTCCACCCATGGTTATTATCCGAGGCATTCCTCAGCGTTTTTCTCACATGCTGATATTGGTTGGAGTTAAAGGAGCAGGATAGGACAGACAGACCAGTCTGCAGATTTCATATTTGACTGATTGTTGTTGTTGTTGTTTCATTCTCAAGTGCTTTGTCTTTCTCACAGTTGTCTTTTTCTCCTTTATAAGTGCAAAGCTTGAAGAGAGTTGGATGAAGAAGGGTTTTTAAAGGAGGGGGGAAGGACATGCAAAAATGCTGAAACCCTACAATTGATGGTGTTTGATTTCCACTGTAATTAGCATTCCTTTGGCTATTTGGATTTCCAATCTGGGCCTATCTAATATCCGTACTGCATTCCAAAAATGGCTGGCTGGCTTACAGCTTCTTTAAACTGCCCATGGATTGAATTCTGGGTCTTGGCATATTTATTGCTCAGTTGCACACTTTCTTATAACAAATGCTTTACCTTTCTTACGCAGATGCACACAAGCTGTATTTCTTTTTCATACCAACACCCAATGTTTAAATATATAGTTAAACATATACATCCACTTTTCACTTTTATGAAAGTGTAGAGATTGCCTTAAGGGGTCATTCTGTCTTAAAACAAGCTTTTAATAAGATATTTGTCAGGTTATACAGTATGCAGTGTTCTGTAGTGCAGCATTGCACCTCTCCACCTCATCACAAAGACATCTGTAATGCTAGCTTTAGCTAGCATTAGTGATACAGCACTAACCTCAGTTCTTTGTTAGGAAAAATTCAGTTGAAGAATTTCAAACAGCCTGACACCAAGTATCGACTTCAAAGCAATCTTTGAAAAGAGGTCTTTCGAAATGTACTTCTACATCAAGATAGATCATCAGAAGTGGGCCTTAATCTTCTTTAAACTGGAAAATTTCACTTTAGAGACTACTGCAGCACAGCTGTAAGAGACAAGCAGGGACGTTTGTCTGTAGGGAACAGACAAGCTATGGTTAAATCTTTCATTTTTGCCAGAGTGCCCCTTTAAATTATGTCAGTTTTTGAGAATGAAAAAAAATTTGCCTTATGTTGATGATCAAAGACTAACAGACTCATGAACACTCTTAAAAATAAAGGTACCAGTATAGGATGATACATCTGGTTCAATTAAAAGGACCTTTATTTGCTATAGGTCGCATAACTCAATGGTCCGAGATGTTGTAAAATTTATTTAAAAGAGGTAAAACATTTGTAAGTATGCAGTAAACAAGTCCAGTCAAATTACACATCCTCTATAGAGAACAAACTTACATATAGCATTTTGCTGCAAATTCTAACACACAATTTCTAATTATTAACTGAGTTTAACACATTGGAAAAAATAAACCATAAAATATTAAATCATCCATCCAGGCTGCAGTTTTGCTTTTTTTCCCATTATGCTAAATTCAGAAAATAATCAGTAATTGTTCATTAAAATGTACAGAAGAATGTTCTACTTAGGAGATATGTACTTATTTTCACAACTAAAATCAACACAGCAGGTAATTTAACCAAGGGCACACAAACTTTTACGACTGTATCTACAACTTGGCCAAACAAAACATTCACCAAGTTGTGGACTTCAGTATACATATGTTTTGTTTTTTGAGGTTGATGGATAGAGAAGAAAGCAGAATGAACTGAAGCCATACACATGAAGTGATCAGGGACTTGGGCATTAGATAGTGATGAGTGTGAACCACAGACGAAGCATTTCTTTTCTGCTTTTTGATCAAGGAAATGATAAAAGATTAATCTAGTGACAGATCTCATGTCATTTTTCTCTGTTGGGCTAATCTGTCATGGGAAAATTAGAGTAAAAATTATGCTAGCGAGGGAATTCTCATTTTCCCATGGCCTTATATTTCATAAGGGCGTTTTTCAGGAAGATTAAGAATCACAAAAAATGCAACTATGTGACTGTGGGCTATCACTGTTCTGTGCTGTGTGTGCAAAAGGTGGAGGCTAAAGAACAGTGAAAGTTCAGATTTTATGGTGATATCTACTCTCAGCTGTCTGCTGCCTGTAGCATTTCGAGTGAAGTATCTTTAGTGAGATATACACACCACAGCACGTGTTTTTCTTAAGTCATCCTCCCAGCATGTGGTGCAGAGGAAGTATAGCCTGCAATATTACAAGAAACGTTGTAAATTTTTGTCCTAGGGGCTTCTCTCGACTGCAAGCAATAAAACTCAGTTTAGCTCGTCTGTGTTTGTAGAAACTCTTTGGACGACTTTTTTGGCCCATACAGCAAGGCTGGCTTCCTCTGACTCTTTTTAGTTTTCCCAATGCCTCCTGCAAAAAATGTGACTATATCCTTTAAGACATGTTCCCCCTCCTTCCATTCTGCTCTCTCCCCTTCTGAAGAGGTAGCGGGCGCTAGAGCAGGATACATGTCTAGACTCCCATATAGGCGTAAAAGTCAAATACTATAAATCACTGTGAGTTACACTATGTTAAACAGACTGGAGAGGGTTCCTGCGAGAGGCTTGGAATAGTTGTCATTGTTGAGAGCTGGGAACTGGGAGTCTCCATGTGTTATAAAATAATGTTCTTGAGAACCAGCCTAGCACATTTCCTTTTCCAAACACTCTTTCCCAAGCTGTCTCTTCCCTCCTTTTGCTGATATGCTGTATGTCCAAAAGTTTATGGACATCTGCTCATCCAGTGTTTCTTCTAAAATCAAGAGTATTAATAAGAAATTGTTCCCCCGTTACCGCAATAACAGCCCCTTGTGGTTACTACATTTAGAAAATGCTAATTCAGTTGTGTATTTATTTTAACACTTCCCTACCAGGCTGAAGATCATTCTACCAAAAGTGATTTCCTGTTGTTTCTTGTGCAAGAAAATCTTGATCGACTAGGAGAGCTTTTGGTTGTCACAAGCATCAGTGCGCCTCATTCACCAATACTTTCTTAAGTTTCTTCTTAAATTTGTTCTTGAGAAAAGTCCTAAGATAAAGTTTACATCAGATTCATGACGTCTTCTTAAACCGCAGAATTGTTCACACCTTTGTGCTCTTGAGTGTGTGTAGATTCTGTTCTTGCCTAAGAACAAATCCCAAATAAGAAAACATTGGTGAATGTCACAATCTTCATAAAAACTGTGTAAGTAGGCTTTAAGAAGAAATTTCTGCTTAAGAACAGCTGGTGAATGAGGCCCAATGTTAGTGACACGTTTTCAGACTTGCAACAAGTGAGTGGCCAGCTTTGGGCAGAGGCTTGCAGGACTGTCGGAGGACCTGGACAGCCAATAATGGGTATTCTGTTTAAGATGATGCAGGGCCACTGTGGATAGCCCAGCATTTCCCAACCCTGATCCTAAAGGAACAATGCCCTGCACATTTTCTTGTTCACTGCCCAACAGACCTGATACAACTAATCAGGACTGCACCTTAGCACGAAAAAGATGATCCTAACAATAAGATGATTTTGGATAGCTCTTTAACACTCACTGACCATTAGTAATGGGTGTTTATAGCAGGGAAAGCAGTAAAATGTGTAGGGCAGTATTCCTCCTACCATTCTGCGAACCTCTGCCCACACACAATGTCACTAATATTGGATCTTGTGCAGCCACAAATTGTTCTAGTTGGTCAAGAATCACTTCCACATGAAACAACAAGAAAATCACTTTCGACAGAATTATTCTCGGCCTGGTTGGCAAGTGTTAAAATGTCACTAGCAGCGGTTGCTAATGCGCCAGTACCGTCAAAGTTTAGACTTTCTCATCATGTACTCTTAAAATACGCCCCACACTAAAAAGTCTCTCCTGACATCCCTCCTACAGCGTTTACTTAACAGAAGTGCCTCATTGAGAGCGAAAATGCTGTTGTAAACAGGGTTGCAAATACATTTTAACTTTGGCAGAGCTCAAGTGCAATGATGAGGAAATGCAATTGCAAATGGGCAAATTATTATTCCATTTTTAGCCTATCCCAGTGACCCTTGACAGGTCACCAGTCCATCACAGGGCAGTAATATGAACAAAAAATGCTGAAAAAAAAATACAATGTACTTGTTTTTTCTGTTAAATGCTCAGAAGAAAAAAAAAACAAAAAAACTTTGCCTCCCTTTGTCAAGATAACAGTTCTGGGTTATCTTTTCTAATGTTTGATGAGGAGGGAGAATACATTGCAAAGACCTGAGACCATTCCTCAATGAAGAATATTTCCTGAACACTTGTGGTTGCCTCTTCAGTTCACCCCCTAGGTTTTCAGTGCTAGCTCTTTGTGAATAGACTGAGACGGCAATTGCAAAAGTTAGTCTTCTGTAATGAGCAAGCCGTTTCTCAGGGAAAATACAAGAAATACAGGAATGTATTGAAAAACTGAGCTTCCCAACAGAGGAAGTCAGATTTTGCTGTAGAATGTTCTCAAACTTGACAGATGATGCCACAAGGTTCCCAAGGCCTTTGGATGAAAAACAATTGCACAAAATTTAATTTCCACCAAATGTCAGGATGAATAAAGGATTCAACACACTATGTTGCGATCATGACTCAAAGAAGCGGCTTGGCGAAAAATCTAATTTACATGATTTTCCACTTCCCCCAAATGCAGTCCTTTAGCCAAGGCATGTTTGGTGTACATAATTTGTTTCTTTAGTTCAGAACTGGAGCTGCTAGGCTAACAGCACTAACAAACAATGGAAGTCAGTAGTCACTCTAACCATTTCCACAAAACTTTTAAAGATTTGCTTTATATAAGCTAGGTAAATTAGTATAAAAAAAGATTTAGTAAAATGGTTAAAACCTTATTTACACATTTAAACTGAAATTGGAAATACATTTTCATCCTCATAATGTCCTGCTTTCCAGTACTACTCCACTTTAAAACTTTGGGAGGCTTGAGCACAGGAGGGAGTTGTAACTGACATCCCTGACATCTGTTACAACTTGTCTGTGAAACCTAAACTAAGACCTGATATGCAGTTTAAGCAAGTTAAGAGAAGATTTGGGGATGGGAATTTTTTTGTGTTACTTCCAGTGTTTGTTAGCAATGGTCATCTAGCAGCTCCAGTTTTAAAGTAAAGAAGCACAATTTGGACACCAAACATGTCTTAGCTAATCGACTGTATTTGGGGTAAGTAGGAAATCATGTAAATTTGATTTTTCCCTAAACTAATTCTTTAAGGAGATAAACCAGCCTGTAACAAAGACTAAAAACATTTTTTAATCATTAGAAATTGCTTCTGAAAGCATACAGTCTGTTGCTTGGTAATAGCAGTAATGTACCAATATATATATTTAGGCTATCAGGTGCTGAATCTGTTTATTTCAATAAAAGTATAACCGATTTTTTTTGGAAACAAGAACACACAGTGTCATGTGAAGCACAACTTTTATGAAGCACCCATAGCTATATATAGTTATATGAGGGCCCTTTTGGAGAAACTTCAGCCTGCCAAATGTGAGTGAGTGAGTGAGTGAGTGAATAAGAAGCCGGGTCCATGAAGTGCTTTGCATCTTAACATTAATAATACTATGCAATATTCCAGGAATATGTGAAGTGTTACACCAGCATTCTAATGTAACTAAAACACATAGATACGTGTGGATACATGTCATTTGCCTTAATGAGTCTGAGAATGAATGAGCCCTCTCTCTAGCTCTCTATCTTTTAAAAAAACAAGAGGCACTCCATGAAGAAGAAATCATTCCAATTTCAGACAAATGGTGAGTCAAGAACCTGTTATGTACATCAAATTCAGTCAATTCTTCTACTGGTTCCAGAAAACTTTCTTAACCTTGTTTGTTCTTGATGAAATCCAAACATCCTCTTCGAGTCTTGGAGCTGTGTTTTTGCCTATTTGTCTATGACTTTATCTGAGTCTGACAAGCATGAAAATGTGTATGATCAAGTACAAATTGTGCCTTTTTTTACAAAGCAAATTCACCCTTTTTCTCATGTCTGTATTTGAGAATTTTGACATATTTCACCAGTATTCAAAGTAGCACTCTGACTATTTCTACAGGCTGACTTATTTTGATAAGTGTGTGATTTAATAAGAACTCATTTGTTTCCAAGTAGATTTTATTCACGCATATCTAGTTGATAATTTGTTCCTTTCAGTTCCATTTAAAAACATACTTGTGAGCAGAGCATTTTGCCTTTCCTTCAGAGCGTTATATTTTATATGCAACGGTGGCTAGTCCTTGGGTCAGCTGTGAGGCTGTTTTTGTAATTCCTGATTGGAAATTTAAGACCAGTTGCCATGACAGTATGTATCTGCAGAGATGCATTGAGACAAATACATTGACATTCATGGTCAAATCTATATGTTAATAGTTTTAAGTTAAACTCCAAAAAAAATCACAGATTTTTATAATTTCTTTATGTTGTTAGAATGCAAATAAAGTCATTCAGAATGTTTGAATTACACTCGGAATTGTCCACAACAGTGTTGATAGGACCCACACTGATTGGAGTGTTTAATGTAAAAAAGCTACTAAAGCTACTAAAAGCTACCTTACAGAAAGTTATATGAACTGGTTACAAATACACTGCTTGGTGTCTGAGACATTGCTTTACTATAGTTCTGACCTTTTGACCTTACATATATATATATATATATATATATATATATATATATATATATATATATATA
>JAILXH010192784.1:1763-17836 GCA_023558415.1 Piaractus mesopotamicus | reverse complement strand
GAGATATCAATCTGGTGGTAAGATACAGTTTAAAGTAAGAATATGCAAGTTGTTTGTAATTCAGTACACTGTACTAAAACTCAATAGTTCTGCTATAGTCTATAGTCAGTATGATTACAAAACCAAGAAAAGCCTGTCACAGTTAACATCATATGAAATTAATGCAATTTTTTTGCTTCATATAAATACTTCTTGCTTTCACTTTGGCATATTACACTACAGCTACCCTTTCAGTTAATAATACAACTGCATAACAATTTTAAACTTAAATATAAAATTTTGCAAGCAGCAGCATGAACTACAGCCATTTCCACAAAAAAAAAAAAAATTCACCACATATATTTTTGTATATTCTGCTGCTGAGATACACACACATACACAAAGCTGACCATTTCATCTGCAAAACAATAGATAACAATGAGATCAATGATTACGAGAGGTAATGTAGCCTACCTTGTCCATTTCCATCCGTTTGATCAGGTCCTCAGCTATGCCCCTCTCCCGAAAGAAGTCAACAAGAGTGGACGGCTCCTCCATTTCTCTGACAATTATTAAAAATAAACTGTTGGCCTATCTCTTTCTCTGCATATGTACTTAATGTTTATTATCTTTATTCAAGATGTAGGTCTGCAATCGGCAGCACCGTTGAAAGGTATACCCCAATTGCAAAATTAGTTATAAATATAATAATTACATAATTAAAAATAATTACAGTTTACCTATGAATGCTCTATGAGCATCTTAGACATAGTCATGTGAAGAAATAGACCCCATGAAAAATTTAGACTTTCATTATATTGGGAAAATATGCCATTAAGTCTTCATTTAAACAAAATTGATAGATAAAGTCAACAATACTTTAACAAACATTTTAAAAAAATTAACATTCTGTCATCCTTTAAATAATTAAAATAAACAGAAATAAAATTGCCTTATGTGGACACAGTAACAAATCCTACATAAATCACTACTTCAAATGTGTCAAAATGCACCCATTCAGCTGCTGAGTGTATGGCAAAATCAGGCCAAGATCAAAAAAGCTCTTTGGGCAGGAGATCATCTACAAATGGAGAAAATTCAAAACACTGCCAACTTGTCCTGGCCAGACAGTTTTAGGAAACACCTACATTAAGTTCTTTCTGCCAGAGGTGAAGGTATCAATTACTGAAGCCAAGGATGTATGTACATCAGACAAAAATGTCATCTCAGTTACTTACTTTTTTAATAAAAGATTGCAAAGTCAAATTTATGTTTTTAATTCGATCATATAACATTTAGCTATACATACTTACATACTGTTTATCTAAAGATAAAATATCGATATGTCCACATATGCCTGTAATGTTGGAAAACACAAAGTGGCACTATACGAGTGCAAAGTGACAAAATGACAGAACACTACTGCACAAGAAATTAAAACAGAAACAGAAAAAAAAAAGAAAAAAGAAAAAAAAAAGATGAAAAAACCTAGAACACAAACAAGAGATAACCAAAACAGGGTCTAAGAGAACAAAACACCAAGAAACACAAAACACACAACCAGGGGCATAAATACAGATGGAAACTACCAGAAACACCAGGGACTAATGAGAGGGCGGGACTACAGACAACAAACAGGTGAGACAGATGACAAAAAGGCAGGGAGGAGACAATGACCAGAACAACAAAAGCACAGAGAACAAGACACACAAGGAAAGATAAAGGCAGACAGAAACGAGGAAAGACGAAGCAGGGCAGGATGTTACGATATAGAGGAACATTTAATGGGGTTTACTTCTTTGCATGACTGTAAAGGCAGTCACACAGGCTCATAGTAAAACGTATCTTAATATAAATGCATCTTTTAACTGAGTAGAAGTACAGACTTCACTGCATGCAACATTTTGAGCCGTGCCAAAATTTGCTTCATAATATTATGTTGTAAAATTATGCCTTTTGATAATGTAGCAGCCATTCATTAAGAAGGACATTCCCTTGTGATATCAAGCTGTGGGCACAAAATGGTTCAGTTGGCCATAACTTTTATTGCTTGGCCACCAAACAATAATTTTTTATGGTGTTCATCAACTAACATAGGAAATTCACTGAGTAAAATATAAAACTGGGCTGGTGTCCAGCACTTGGTGATTTCTCTGTTCAAACACACCTGATTCTCATGTTTTCAGATCTAAACTCATCGTTCAACTGCTCAACAAGTTGAGTGGGTATGTTTGACTACTGGACAAGAGTTGAATGCCCCTAAATTACAAGCTTCAGTTCAGAGCATTTAGAGTTTTAAGTTTAGGGCTGGAGCAACACTATCCATACAGACACCGTCTAGATCCTATGACAAAAGCATTCACCAAGCAGAATTCAGCATCATAACAGTGCATTGCTTGTTCTTTTGCCTGTATACACAGTCATATTACTAGTGTAGACATTACTCTCAACCAAGATTCTACTTTCTTTCTTTTTTAGATTTTCATTCCTGATAGACAGTTAGTTTTGTGTGTGTGTGTGTGTGTCAGAGAGAAAGGGGGAGGGACATAAGTGTGTGGCAGAGAAAGATACAGAAGTATCCTTTTTTTTTTTTAAATACATTTTCTCATGTCTAGTTCCCAACAGCGGAATTGAAAATACTTTCCCAACATGCTCCCCAATGATTCAGACACTTTCAATGCAAGAGAATAAAAAGCATGATTCATTCCTTCCTCCTACCACATTTAATGCAAGACACAGAGGTGCATTTCCCAAAAGCTTAGTTAAGTACATAATGTACAACTAAAGTTCATCTTACAAATGTAAATAAGTGTTTCCCAAAATCCTTCTTCAATAAAGCACTTACATTCATTTGTAAATTACTAATACATACTATTCATCATGCACAAAACCATTCCTTCTTTGGATTTTGCCTGCAGTCTGCTAACTTGCTAATGCATTTTGTGAGGACGTGCTTGTTCTAGACTGGGAAAATCATCATTTTTTTAAAATGTATTATTATTGTTGTTACCGATAAGGGCATCCGCGCTCATTTACTCATACTTGAGAATTTCACTAATACTAACAACAGATACCACCTGACACTGACGTAAAACAACTCAAGCTGGCAGTGAACGAGGATCTGTTCACACAGCAGAGTGTTGCTGACGCCATGACAGTCGAACAAAGTCGTTTGTCACTTTAAAAGATTCCACCTTAGCATATGCACGCAAAGAACACACTGATTTTAGCCCATTTTTAAACACAAAAATGGAAATTTCAAACAAAAATGGAGAACCCCTGGCTCAGGTGGCCACTTGCCTTGATTTTTTTTTGTTGCGTTTTTTCCTTAAACCATCAGTTGAGTTTTCACATGTTCAAAAATATCCACCAGTAATAATAAAACAACTAATTTTCACCCTCCCAGCCACATCTAAAGCCTGTTTGGTCAGACACAGGCCATCAAATGAGGTTGTTTAAATTCGCCAACCATAACGTTAATGCAACCACAATAGCTAAGGTGATAGCAATGTTCTTATTTATGTAAAGTTTTTGAAGTTTGTCAAGTCTAAAAGATTTGCTCAGCTAGGAAAAGGGGTAGGCTACCTTGGAGGACAAGACAGGAATGCAAACTTGAGATGTGTAATAAATAAACACTTGACACTTGTTAAGAAACGGAAAAGTGTGTTTATTTTTGCAAAGTATACTACAATGTTAAGTAAAAGCAAAAAACAGTCTTGTGGTTGCTCCGCTGCTGTTTGTGAATGAGTTTCTTTTAGGACCTGAACCAACTCTGCAAACAGAGCAATGAGCGGGTTGTTGAATTTTTCTTCTACACATAATCTTTCTGCAGCTTCAGCTTCTCTGTCGGCTTGTCAACTCTCCAGCCACTGCTTGTGCTGGGCCTCCAGGAGAGCCAGGTGTTCAGCATCTGACTCTTTTAAGTAAGCCAGTAACTCACTGGTGATGGTGCACTTCCCTCTGATGCAGAGTTTCCACTGCATGAGGTGGAACTAAGTTAACAGCCTCTGTAAAGTGAAATCAAACATGAATATGAAAAACAGCCCCTTGGAGATGAGATTAAATGTATTTATCAGTGAAATTACATTCTGTGAAGGGAAAAAAAAAAAAAAAAAAAGAAAAAAGGTTGCATTAGAAAATGTCAGAAGGACAGGAGTACTCTAATACCACAGTTGGGGACCTAAACTTCAACTACATACGTATGTATAACAATACTTAACTTACCATGCTCATTATCCACAGAGACTTCCAAGAGCAGCCGTGGAGGGATGCAAAGGATGAATCTAGCACACAGTCATTCCTCTCAGAAGGACGGGATCCTAAAACTTTAGCCAAAGCCTCGTAGAACCGGGCCGTTTTCTTGGCTGTTCTGCTTCTGCTGTTTGTGTCTTTCTGGATCCTGTACGTATATTTTAGCTTTTGAATTTTTTCTCTGCACTGTTAGGAAGTCCGATGAATCCCCAGCATTGCCAGTGACTCAGCTATCACTTGGAACACTTTCGCGTTTCTCTCTGATCCTTCCAATTGCTTTTGAATTCTACTGTCAGACCACATGCCAATTAGCGCAAGTGTGTCCTCCATTGGCCACGACACCGTCTCGGGCATTTTCTCTGAGCTGAGCTGACAGCTTGCACTGAAATAGGAAGTAAAAGACACCGAATGGGTTGTCGCAAAAGTAACCTAAATGCAAAACCAGTCAGTGAATACTTGTGCTATTACATGTCTGTCTTCTCAAAGGTAATTTCTTTTGCTATTTTAATGATAACTGAACTTTGACTGCGTAGGTCATGAGTATACTTAAAAAAAAAAAAACCACCACTGTCAAAAGTCTGAACATATCTGGCATACTAACATACACGCTACTGAATCAACAGGGGTTAAACGGGGAATTTTCAGTTTAAAAATAATAATAATAATAAAAAAAAATTAAAAAAATAGTCATTAAGAGTGGTTTAATTAAATTTTCCAAATCAGAACTGCTAACAGGTGATGACATCCAAAAGTATTCAATGCCTCTAAAAAACTTCACTTGAAGCTATTATGCAAATTTTTACAAACATGTAATATGCATGATGTTTTACAAGTTTCGAGATAAGACACTGGCCCAGAAAACAAAATTATTTAAAAACAAGCAGGGCAAAGATGTACATTTAAAGAGGCAAAATAGCATCCAAACAAAACTTATTTCTTCAGACTAACCTACATTTGACCATTACCAACATTACATAAACTCTGACACTGTCCAATCACCACCACTGTAGAGAAATCTGAACTGCTAAGGGTTAATAGCTGCTGCCAGCTTTCAGTCAAAGCAGCTCATTTATGTAATATTGTCTTTAAGAAATCTAGCGAAGATATTGAGGCATCATTTCATAAATGGGGGCCCAAAAGATGTACTGAATAAGGGCAACACTCCCAAATCATGCAGACAGCAGACATTTACTTGAACTGTTGTTTGTATATGTCTCTAAACTGTACCTTGTGTGTGTGGGTGCGGTAGAGATGTTAACAGAAGACCCAGAAAAGACTAAGACTATTCCAAAACAATGTAGATGCATTTATTTTGTTATATCTAGTCAACCGTAAATTAATACATTTCTCATTATTCCTAGTCAATCTACTTAAACTGAGCAATCAAGAAGGCTTTCTATGTAGTAAACCCATTCAGCGTGTAACTGACTCTGCATTAAAAATAAAAATACGTCTGTAAAAAAAACGTCACCATGTCGTGGTTCTACAAACTACTAATGAACATGTCTCTCCTGATATATATGGAAAGATCATAGAAGTCCAGACATAAGGAGCTGATGCTGTATTTGGAAGTAGGTGTCGCCAGTTTGGGAGACTGTTTGCTCTTCTTGTTTAGCTACATGGAAGTTTCTGAGGCTGACTCAATTATGCTCACACCTCTGGCGCTACCAGGGCATTTTATCTCCTGCAATCCACTTAATTCATCTTCAAGAATTACGCCATCTGCTGTTTCTCCCAGAAGGAATAAATCAGGCTAGAGCAAAAGGCCACATTTAGGAAAGGCCTGTTAGGATGTATATGAGCAAGGCTTTTGGTTGCATTTCTGAGCAAACAAAGAATTCAAAAATAGCAGTTATCCCAAGTCCTCCTCACTGCCAACTTTCACTCCCAGCTTGGTTAGATGTTTGTCTTTTGTTTTTTGTGAATTCATGCTTGTGCCGAAGTGGTGGCTTGATGATGTCACTGAACAAAAGCACTGGGATGTCCAAGGAACCACAATATTATGCATCATCTTGTGGATGAGAAACCATGCTCATTGAAGGTATCTATAAAATAAGAAAAATATTTATTAGTGGTTGCTTTGAGTGCATATATATTACACAGAATTGAAAAATGAAACACCAATTTAACTGTTGCTCCAGCATCCACTCTATGACTACCACTCTAAAAGCTTGCTTAAGGGATTGGGAGCAGGTTTTTTTGTACATATTTTGTATGTATATGCTTCATATTTATGTTCATATTATTCAAAGTGGCTTTAAATATGAAGCATATACATACAAAATATGTACAAAAAACCTGCTCCCACTCTAAAAACACACTTAAGGGATTGGGAGCAGGTTTTTTGTACATATTTTGTATGTATATGCTTCATATTTATGTTCTCATATTATTCAAAGCAGCTAATGAAGCTTGGGCAATATGACAATATTGTTAGCGTGATAAATGATGTCACAACACAACAGGCTTTTCTGAGCGTATACTGGATACTGTCAGTACTTGTGCAACACAGACCAAATGCTTGTTTCACAGCAAAGAGATATTATATTTACTCCTCTGCAACAGGATCAGTGCAGTGCAGTACGCGAAATATTGAATGAAATCAATGTGGCACTACTAGTTGTTTGTTCCAACTGATCAGACGTCAGAAAAACATTATTTACATTATTAAAAACATTATACAGATGTTTGTGGTCAACATGTTGGAAAATTCACGTTTTATGTCAGTTTCATCTTACCTGGTAACTCAAACCACACCCTAAGGGGTATGTGTTCTCTCCCACAGCTATTAGTAGGGGGGGCTGATTTGCTAAATAACTTATTGGAGTGCCTGTCATACTTCGGAGGAGCTCAAACTCTGCATCCGTTACCTCCAAACCTTTCCTGTGGATGAAAAAAAAAGTTGATGGTTACTGTAAATATGAACTGTAGAAATGCAATAACTACAGGCTACAGAAAAAGAATTATGAAATGCATGACAACTGCTCCCTTTAAAACCTGACATACTGAATGTTCTGTAATCAATGAACTAGTTCCATCAATGCAAGAAATAAATAAAGCTCAAAGGTAAGTGGAGAGATGTCATGCTGCCCTTTTTATTACAAGCTACTCTGGTTAAGTTGTGCAACAAGTAGAATACGTACCGGTTATCTGAGAGTCCTGTCATGATGAGCTTCCTCTTGCAGTCAGTTTAGACTTTTGCCACCACAGCACTGGAAAAGGGCTGCAGCTTGACTTTTTCCACCATTTGTTGAAGCAATCTAACATCATTTACAAATACTAAGGCATACTTTCCTTATGACTTTACTGACCAATTATATCCTGCAAATACTGGTTTAACATGAGTTCTGCCACCATTTTTAGAGAGCCTGACGTTGTTAGCAGCAGTAACCAAGCGTTGTCAGGACCTGGGATCGGTCAGCTTGTTTTTGTTAAGAATACTAACAAAACACTTTTAATTAATTAAGTTAAATAAATAAATTCACATGCATGTGTCACATGCACATACATGTGGACCACTGAAGTAGAGTTCTTAAGCGGATCCCTTTAATTAGGCCTGGAGCGTGAGGGCAAGTACTGGAGCAGAACCGAAAAACACACGATACAACCAGGTTGAGGTAGTGTAAAAGCAAATGCCCTCCATGAGTCAGTCACAGAGCCCGTTTACATCTTGCATTAACGTGTTTCGTTTCCAGATCATGTCCGATAAACTTTGGCCAGATTCTGTTTGTAATTCTCACCACAATGTGTCCCCAATTTGGCCAGATGAAATTCGATTGCACTTTGCTCGTATAAAAGGCACGTCAACACACAAGTCTTCACTTTTATTTGCTCACTGCTCTGAAGTTGAGGGCTTTTTTTATACCATTCAAACAGATCATTTAATTATACATTACACAATACATTTTTTTTTTTTTTAGAATTCCTGTTCACCATTCACCATTCTCTAATTTCCAGAGACCCTAAGATGACATGGTGATTTTTTATTTATTTTTTTTAAAAAAAGGTGTGCCCACAAATTAACATATTGAGGCCACGAGTTAGGTTTCTCATAACTTGCGGCCTCAATATCTTAATGTGTGGCTTCGATATAGTAATTGCTGGTCTCAATATAATAATTTGTTGCCTAAATATAGTAAATTGTGGCCTCAATATAGTAAATGGCAGCCTCTATGTATTAATTTATGGCCTCAATATAGCAAGTTGTGGGAGTAATACAGTAATTTGTGGCCTCAATATAGCAAACTGGGCCTCAATGTGTTAATTCATGACCTCAATATAGTAATTTGTGGAGACGCCTTACTAAAAATAATCACCAGATCACATTAGGAGCTCCGTACCACTTCATGCAGTAAAAACACTTAATTTTGAGCCTATTTACACAACTGATACACCGACTAAAGAATTTTGTTTGTGCATTTAAGTGTAATGACTGATTTTCTAAGTCTGTTTTTTTTTTTTTTACGTTTATACTTTTCGAGTATAGAAGTGAAAACTTCTTTGACACCAGGTGTAATCAAAGGTTCGGTTTTCGATTGGAGAGGTTTCATGTACATGCAGGAAACCAGTAAAAAAATAAATAAATAAATAAGAACTTAAAAGTAAGCTCAGTGGATAAATCCTGGATTATGAAGGTCTTTGGGAAACACTCGCAGATTCATTTTCTCAATTCCTTTGTTGTTTGGCTTGTTATTACAAGCTTTATCGTTGTTGGGAAATTCACCTCAGAACAATGTGTCTGTAGCTGGACTCGAAAGCTACACTGAAATCTAGACACCCAAAAGGCTTAAATAAGCGCAGTTCGGTCCAAAATACCAACGCTGACAGTGAAGTAAACCGAACAGACACTGTGGAAAATGCATAATGATAGCTACGTTGCTAACTGTTCCTAACTGGTATTCAATTAGCATGCCTGGACAAGCTATTCGAGAGCACAGGATGATCACGAACCCACTTCTACTCCTTTTCAAAACTGTCTCTACGAAAATGGCGAGCCTAACTTACCTATTTTGTGGCGGCTGCTGCTGCTGGAGGGGATGTGCTCTTTTTCGCCCTTTACTCCGAGGAACTGGCTCTCTCTCCAAGCTCTCCTCCGACTCGCTGCCCGGTTCCAACTTCACCTCAATTTCACACGGGCTCTCTGTTCTCATACCAATCTCGACGGTACCCGCTTCGTCGTTTACATCCAGTGTCCAGTTTTCTTCCTCTTCTTTAACGTCCTCGGTTTCTGCTTCTTCCTTAACGGCGTCTTTGTCAGTCCGTCCGCTGATATTCACACTCTCAGTCTCCTCCTTCACTGCTGTGAACACGTCTGCGCAGGGATGGTCCTCCTCGGCTTTTATCTGCTCCTGCAGGGAGGCCATACCAAAACAAAAAGAAAAATGGGAAAACTACACAGCAAGTCGCCCTCAGTCCTTCGAAAACCTTCCAAAACAACATAAACAAAGACTACACAAACGCGACCGCGTACCAGTGGGATTGTTTTCCGTTTTCAAATATGGCTGCCGGTGCTCTGGCGAAGTGTCCTGTCCTGCTGAAATGTCCTTCCGTAGCGCATATTTACAGACGGCGCTCTACATAAAACTACTGGTAGGATATTCTGATAACCTAAATCACCTAATCAAAAATGCCACTGGCATTAAAAACACAGGCATGATGCGTTAATAGCCTAAACAGAGATTTCCCAGTATAAGAGGAGATGGCAATCCTCTGCTGTTTCGCACGGGGTGGGGGGAGCATGACGCCCGGCTTGGCCAATCAAATCAGACCTCGAAAGTTGTAAGCCAATCACCTCCGACATTGACGTCGAATAAGCTCTTCCAAGTGCCGCAGATGTCACGTCATCCGTTGTTCTCACTCTGAGGCGATACGTCTGCCCGTCCGCCATATTGGAGCGGTCAAGATCCGCTTGTAAACGAACAGCGTTACATGTTTGAGATATAGGTTTTCATCATTAAATCGGCCATAACTTCCTTATCACTCAACTGTTTTTAACCACATTTGTTTTGTTATAATCCTCAGACACAGACTAATCTAGGCTGCACGGACTGCTCTCAGCTTTTATTTCTGTTTAATAACTGTGATGGCGCTGACTAGCTGTCCTGAGCAGCAGGGGAGAATTCAGTCTGCGCCTGGTGTTAAAATCCCAGTTCAGCGGGAGCTCCGGTAAAAATATTATCTCACACACATCCATCAAATCCATCAATGTGAATCACTTATAATCTTAATGCACGTAAAAATGAAAAACTGCCCAAAACACAGTAAGAAGGACGAGATGAAGTTGGCTCTACTTTAAAAGGTGCAGGAGTTATATTCTGGTGCCTGAAGGCTGCACCATTTAAGGTGGAACGGAAAAATTCGAACAAGAAGATGGCGAATAAGAAGTCGACTTCAGCTTCCTGTAAGAAGGTGCTAATCTATTAGGAATATCTACATGAATTGAGGAATGCTGTAACTTACCTACAATGCTTATTCAGCATTAACAAGCATTGTAAATAAATAAATAACTACTATATCAAGTTAAGATCCCCTGTATAGGCTATTAAATAAAACAAGCTTAATATAAAACAAGGGGAAAAACAATCACAGTACAAGTTCTCTGTGCCTCACCAACCACATGGCCATATCTACACAGAAATATTACACAAACATGAGTGTGGATCGCTGCGTTCATTCCATTTTTATAATCCTATCCCACTGTCTGCATAATTCATGAAATAGTATAATTTTGAACCGTACTTTTCTTTAACTGCCACTTTGTAGTGGTATTAAATGCAGTGTTGCAGTGATGTTGACCGCCCCAAGATAGTAACAGTATCTCCTCTTGTCACCTGTTTTATGTAACTAAACGTATTTATTCAGTTTATTTAAAATTTACTCTCCCCCTGAAGTAAAGGAAGTTCACTGTAATACTCCGAACTTGATATACCCTTCCAGTGAATTTTTGTGACTAAGATTTGATTTCAACCATAATAACTGTCTTCTGCTAGATAGATATTGTAACGTCAGACCATTTTTTTTACATGTATTCATAGTCAGACGTGAATGAATGGTTAACACATACAATTTGTCCACGTTTACTAGCAAAGACATTACTTGTGGGGTCATCTTGAAAGACTGGAGAACTAAACTCCTAATAAACAACTTAAATTCTTTATTCACAAAGCAACATTTCTAAAAAACCTCCCCACCCTTTCACAGTTTTTGAAATGAACTGTATTTCTTTTCTGCCTCTCTTAGGTGTATGAAAAGTCTTAAAGCAAAAAAAGCCAGAATACAACAAGGGCCACATCTGGGCCACATGCATTAGTTTTACAGCATCTGGGCCAGAACAAACCAAGGATGTGTTTCAATTAAAAGATGAATTTTGCTAACTGGGGAGTATCAGAAGGTGGGAAAGAAAGCTGGCTACAGCTGACTAATCGTACCATCACATAGTCTGCTTCATAATGTAGCTCACAGAGCAGCACTGCTGAAGGGACCCAGGACACATTCAGAGACGGTCATTATTACCGTCATACTGATAAAACTACACACTGCAGAGTCCAACCTGATTAACACAGTCAGGTGAAACTGATCAGCTCCAACTGTAGAGCTGTAGACAGAACTATTTTACACAGAGCTACAAAGTGCTGAGCAAAAAACAGTCTTGATGTGTTTGTGTGCCTGTATTGTAATAGATAATACGTTTGTAGTATTAAACTTCTTTTTTTTCTTCATCTAATTTACACCAAGCCTGCGAGTGAGTAGTAGGTCTGGGCGATTACATGATAGTAATAACTGAGGCCAAACAGCTTTTTGAGCTGTTTTTTGAGGTATTTTTGATAAAAAGAAGGCGTGCAGAGAGCTGAGCTTGTATACAGTTGCTGCTTCAGTTCTTGTTTTCTCTGGACGAGGTTAGAGAAGTTTAGCTGTTCATTACAGAACAGAGCAGCAGCACAGACAGCACAGTTAGCCAGTGAAGTCTGGAGAGAGAGTTTCAGCTAAATATCTTATTATAGTAAAAAAAAAAAAACCCACATAACCTTTTCAGCAACTTCATTCTCTTTTTCATCTTGTTATTCCTATTTTTGTTCTTAGGGAAGAACAGAAGCTACACTCACTCGAGCACAAAGGTGCGAACAGTTCTGCAGTTTAAGAACACGTCATGAATCTGATGTAGATCATTTCTTAGAAACTAAGAAGAAACTTAGGAAGATGTTGGTGAACGAGGCCCAATGATCCTAATGATCTCTGTTGAATATTCCTCATCCAGTCTTCTGATAATGAAGCAGCTGCTGGTGGTTTTGTAGTCAAACTGAACTGATAGCTGTGCATTGATGGCCTGTCTGGGACAGATTTGTTTTTTTGTGATTGTCCAATCAGAGCTCAGCGAGTGGAGCAGAAGAAGAACACAGCACAAAAAAGAAAAGATCAGGAAAAAGAAGAAAAAGAACCTGAAGCGAATACAGGTACAGCAGTAATTAGATAAGATACTTAAGATAACATCTCAGTGGTTTTACTGGGAGGAAGGAGGGATGAATGAAAGAATAGCAGGCATTGACGGATGAATGTTATATGAACTGCACTTGTACATTTTAGATAAAAATGCTAAACATTAATTTTCTAGCTGTAACTTGAAAGTTCATGGAAAGTTCCAGAATGAATGGGTTTGAATGGGACGATGGAGGGATGAATAAAAAGAGTGAGGTGGACGAGTGCTGTCAGTATATAGAGACAGGCCTAGTTGGTGGGCTTTAGTGTTAGTTAACGTAGTTCAGTGGATCAGTTCTGTAGGCTGGTGGGCGGAGCCTGTGAGCATGGCAGTGATGCGGTGATGACATCACAATGGGCCTTAAATGAGCTAGAATTTGAGTAGCACTGAACATTCCGCCGTGTGAGTGAAGGAAAGATCGATCGTCTCTGCGATTGTAGGAAGAAATAAGTTAAATTTAGAGGAAAAGCTGTAGTAAGGTTAGTGTTTTTTTCTCTTTGGAGGTAAAAAGAAATAATGGAGAAAACAGTGAGCTGGTTTAGGGGTGGCAATATAATAATATTTTATTGTTATGATAAATAACGTTACAATGTGCTCTTTTAAGTATAAATTACTGTGGATATCGTCAGTACTGAAAGCGCACAGGACAACTACATGTTTCATTGCAAAGTGAGCATAATAAGGCCTGTTTAACTGTATTTAGTGCAGTGCAGTTTGTAAAACACTGAATAAAAAATAATTGTAGTTGTAAGTTTATTATTATTATAAATATTTTTTTCATATGTGTCAACTAGTGTTGCACAAACACCGATACTGGCACTTAAACGTAGTATCGTATCGGTGATGGCGATACCGATACATATGACCGACACCACGAAGCAATTTATGACGTGCGCGCGCGCGCCAGCAGACGGAGCCGAACACGTCGGCGGTGTGGGACGATAAGCAGCATTAAAAATGCTCGTGCCAGAATCTGTAACGGCAGTTTTTGGTATGAAAAACACGCTAACAGAGCCGCTTACCTGAACGGCTGAGCTGCTTCTTTCAGTAATCACTCGTCGGCCGCTGTCTGGTCAATTACAGTCTGAGTTAATGTTATTTTGAGAGCGGAAGGAAACGCCGGACTCATGCCCTAATGATAGTATTTAGCCTCGATTTAGCCTTTAGCATAGCCGCCTGCTAGCCGGGCCTGTGCGTCCCCTAACCCCGCCTGTGGTGCGCCTCCGTCGGTCAGCTTTATCATTCAGCAGCGGGGTCTCGCGGCCCGTCGCTTCAGCCAAGCCAGAAAAAAAACTTTGAAAGTCGCTGATACTGACAGCGTGAACTGAACTGACGCTCAGAGATGCAGCACGATTGAACAAGATGCTCGTATGAGACAAATAACTTGAGAAATTTGGATGTGAAGCAACATTCAGCTCCATTTTTGGGCCAGAAAGGCTGCTGTGTGCTGATGTGTAAACACCACAGGTTCATCTGTATAGTGTTTTGCACAATAAAGATATTTTACATTTACTAAAGTTGATAAACATGGTTCTTATTACTAATTATATAGTAGTAAATACTAAATATTTTCAGTAAATAAGCAAATATAAGTTTTCATAAGCATCTAATAAATGTAATCCAATAAGTAAATGCCATCTAGCCAAGCTGAGTGTGTTTTATTTGTGACGTAGATCATATATTTTACCAAAATAAAATATTTGAAAATGTAATTGTATAAATATCAGGACTTATAAGTGAGTTAGGTAAGAGAGAGTTAGTATCGGTATCGATACTAAAGGATCAGGCATCAATATCGGAAAGGAAGAAGTGGTATCGGTGTGGCTCTAGCGGCAATACAGGTTTTATTTTGTCTGTTCCAACTTACTTAATCTCAGAAAAACTAAATACTGTGATGGGTATCTTGAATTGTGACAATGTCTTGAGGTATCGTATAACACAATAATTATAATATACAATATATTTGCCCCATTGCCATCCCCTAAGTTGGCTTTCTTGAGACAGCATAAATAGATATTGTTCTATTTTGATATTGGAGCAGAAATGAGCTCATGGGTTGCAGCACCCTGAGGTTTGCATTTAAGGGTTAATACTGTGGTTTTGTCTTCTAAATCTAGAAGAACCAAGGAGCATGAACCAGGAGCGAGAGTGGCTTCCCCCACCCAGTCCTCCCACAGCCTGTGGATGCTGGGGGGGCAACTGCTGGCCTAAGCTGACCTTCTTCAGCAGGGAGGACAGACTCTTGGAGAGGTGGAGACAGCAGGAGAGTCTCCGACAGCTTCGGAGAGAGATAGAGAGAGAGACGGAGCTGAAGAGAGAGAAGAAGGAGAAGAGGAGGAGGAAGCTTGAAGAGAGGAGGAGACAGCGAGAGAGGGAGAGACAGAAGGAGATAGAAATGGTTCAGTGGAGGCTGCAGATGATGATGGAGGGAGAGAGAATGGAGAAGGAAGATAGGCAGGAGCTCCTGAGACTCCGAGAGCTGGAGAAAGAACTGCAGCAGAAAGAGCTGAGAGAGAGACAGAAGGAGAGAAAGGAGAGAGAGCGCCAGCCATCTACTAGAAAGGCAGGACATGTGATCTTATTCATCACAGTGTTGGTGTTTAGTGATAGATTAGTCATTAGTGAAAGGTTCTGTTATTGATTAGTAACAGTTTATTAGTTATATTAGTGAAATATTTTACAGTAAGAGTCGAGATCGGCCTCAACTCTAAACTGCTGTACTGGACACTGATGATTTTAGTCATTCATATAATGAACTTCAGTGGAAGCTTTTCAGGTCTGTGTTTGATTTTCAGATCGGTGTTTGATTGCTCTGCCCTTTTTACTCTGTATTGACTGATGGAGTCTGTTGATAAAGAAGGAGAGGTTCAAAAATAAATGAAAAGAAAGGCTGTAGTTCGGCAGTGATGAGTTTTAGATTTACTGTTAGTGAAACACTCATCACTGCTTCTCAGCAGTGTCTTTAAATGCGACTGAAAGGCTGCATCACTGTGAGAATCGCTGCATTGGCTACTGCAGTGAAAGTCGGCCAAACACAGTGAAGCAGAACTTCCACAGTAGAGATGAACTGATCGACTTTTTCTTTCTCGATACCGTTTACTCTTTTACAATTGAAGAGTTTATAATAAAGCTATCTATCTATCTATCTATCTATCTATCTATCCGTCTGTCTGTCTGTTTTTCTATTTATCTATCTATGTATATATCAATCTATTTGTTGATCTATCATTCAGATGGACAGACAGATAGATACACAGACAAATAGATAAACAGATAGATAGATAGATAGATAGAGTGCTAGAGAGACAGACAGATACAATGACAGATACATAGACAAATGTATAGATAGATAGGAAGATACCTAGATAGA
>JAILXH010192774.1:34206-52071 GCA_023558415.1 Piaractus mesopotamicus | reverse complement strand
TCAGCCCTAACCCCCCCCCCCCCACACACACACACACACACAAGCAACATTCACTTTTACAAAGATGTAACCAAAAGAAAAAAGAAAAAGCCATAATGAAAAGAGGGTAGCATAAATGTCACAAGATTCAGTTCATGGCCCACATTGTCATATATTTGCAAGCATGGCACCAAAGGAAAGAAAAAAAATGTAAAAGAGAAGAGGGAGAACAACCAATTACCACAGCAAGGCTTCGTCTTCAGTAACATAACCGTGTATAAGTGAAGCAGCACAAACATTAGACAGAAAAAATAAAATAACAAACAAAGAAATACAGTTTGGCTTACAAGGTCAAACAATGAGGTGGGTTAAAAGTAGAGAAGAAAAGATTTTCTTGTCTGAAGTGCGGCGTTAGTTGGAGCTTAGTGGCTGGATGGCCAATGAGTGGTTCAGTAGATGAATTCTCCTGGCACTTCCTGGAGGGCTGGGAAGGGCTCTTCAAATTTGAAGCGCTTGGAGATGGCCTTCTGGTCTGGGGTCAAGCTCTCCTTGTCCGAGGACTGCCTGCACTGACCCAAAGTGTAGGCGGCCATGACGATGAGCTCCTCCGTCACTCTTCCCTCGTCCTCCTCCTTTCTCTGCTGGGAGGAGATGTCTGTGCTGACTGGCTCAGGAATGGAGGTGGAGGCACTCTTCTGCTTCACCAGCTCCTCCGCAGAGTTTTTGTCCTGCATCTGCAACCACTGGTGTTTCAGGCACTCCTCAGCAGTAGCACGGTCCCTGAGCAAAACAAGATGAATAGCTTACACTGGCACTGGTCATGATGACCTTTGGCTCATGTGAGGCTGGTCCAGAGCATCCCACTCTATTAACAATTATTTCCTATAGAGATTTTAATAAACTATAAGAGATGGATATATAGTGTACCATAACTTAAGGTGTCTGGGCATATAGTGTACCATAGTTTAAGAGATTACTGACAACATCCATGATGTTAATTCGGTAAAAATCAGCAGTGCTGCAGCTGGACAAATAATTCTGGAATGACCCTGGCAAAATCTGAGGCACCCTCAGTAATAGCAATCTTGTTAAAATTAATTTCAGAATTTAATAAAGAAAAGAATGGTAATAGACAACACCACCAATTTCTGGCGACCATGACTAGACGTATACAGCTAAAATGGAGCAAGAGCAGACGTAGTTCCTTTATCCTTAGAAAAGCTCTACTGTAAGTATTTTAATGATTGTTTACAGCCATTTGCTCAAGTCAAATTACATGTGCTCTTGATTTTCTAAGTGGAAATAAGTTAATGCATATTCAGTAAAATACGGTATTTTATGAATATGGTAAATATGGTATTTTTCAGCAAATCTGAGTGTATAATTTCTATTGAACATATTAGTAAATAAAACTTCCAATATAAATGTGCCGTAAGTTTTGCAAAGGTGACGTTTTATATTTTATTATTTTTTTCCCAATATGGTTAAATTCAGCAAATAAACAGTAACTGTGCATTCAAATGTGCAGACGTGTGCTCTCTGTAGAGGGTGTGTTAACGTATTTTCCCTTAGAAAATAAACAAGACATGTAATTTGACCAGGAGCACCCATAGGAATGTAGTGAGCTTGAGAAAGAAATCCCTTAAAAGAACCTCTCACAAGGCAAGTGATGTTGGGCAGCATTGGTAAACTGAGTGAGCCTAATGCTCTTCTATGTCACATTAGCTGAGAGTTAGACCATTTGTGCTTGGATCTGTTTAAGTGAAATCTTAATTAGGAAAAGAAGAGAAAAACTGTTAAGATGTTTCAGTCTAGGCTGTGTTTGGTAAACTGCACATATAATGTATCCCATATGAATCAGTCAGCTAAATCCTGTATATTAACAAACCTTCTCTGGCAAAACAAATCCAGTTTGAATAGTTCTTTAATCAATTTAGTAAGTCAGGACATGCTAGATGTGTCTCATTCTACATACTGTGGCTCTTTGATGAGCAGGGACTTTATGAAGTGGATGGCAGCCTTGTCCAGTCGCTCCAACTCCTCCTCTGCATAGCTGATGTTTATCTGGGAGATGTTCAGGAAGGTCTCCTGCTTATCATCCCCCAGGAACGGAGAGATACCCGTCAACATCACATAGGCAAGGACACCAATACTCCTACCAGAGACAGAAAAATTGTATGGTACTAGATTTCAAGAGCTGCTCATGAGTACTGGCCACATTGCTGTGCTCTCAGTCAGTATGTTTTTACAGAAAAGGCTACCATACAAAATGACAGCATGTTGTAGTTTATACAGTGCATTAAGTATCATTAGTGGCATCATTTAAGCGTCATTAGTGGTGACTACTTGAAAAGAGCTATAGAGAGATGACTCACCACATATCAGTGGCTGTGCTTATGGGCTCGTAATTTAGAACTTCTGGGGCTAGAAAGAAAAAGAAAGGAGCTGATGGAAAATCACAGGCACTGTTGGTTTTTCCACCCACCCCAGCTAGTATTTATCTGTTTATGCCGCATTTCTCTCAATATTCAGTGCAATATGTCAAATAGTGAGACTTACCGACATATTCAGGCGTGCCCATGATCTCCCTGATTTCCTGGTTATTGCTCACCATCCTTGACAAGCCAAAATCCACTATCTTAATGTCCCCAAGAGGATCATTGCGGGTCAGAAGAATATTCTGTGGCTGAAGAAAAAAAAAAATTAGAAAACAAAAAAGGACATTAAATGGGTCAAAGCTCTCTTGCTGCTTTTAAGACTTTAATGGATCTACATGAAGAGATATAACAGAAAATGCTGTTTTTGCTACCAGTATTATTATATTAACTGCCACTTTATTATAAGTGTATTGATTATTGAAGTGAATGTTTGAGAGTGCATGGCACAATCCTACAAAGTTGATGTCTGTTTTGTTACTGTGCCTTCAAGGTAGATAAACCTGGCTGTCCTGTATTGTGCCTCATTTAAAAAATAGTCCAGACTGAAACACTCCTTATAACTTCAGCGTGAATACGCAGGGCTAAACTGATACTCGCTGAATAAGCAGATATATTTAAATCACTTTTATATGACAATTCAAATTATGCTGTTTTTTTTTTTTTACAGCATAGTTTCCATCAACTGTATGGACTGAGGAATGAATGTCAAGGTTTCAAAATGTACCAATGTTTACATATTACATCACACTTTATTCCAAAAAAGCAAGAAAATCTGTTTTTCCATGATATGGGACTTTATTCAAGCAACCACTAGATGGCTTCCTAAATCAAGTGTGGCCCAGCTACCCTTTTTTAAACCTTGCTATGATCACAGCATTTTATACAAAGCATCATGATACGAATGCAATGCATTTGTCGCAAAACAAAAAGTAAGAGGGACTACAAATCACCTTGAGGTCCAGGTGAACCACATTGTTCTTGTGAAGAAAGGAGACGCCCTCCAGGATCTGTCTCAGTAGCCGCTTCACATCCTCCTCTTTAAAGGCTTCATCCCGCTCTGCCACACACTGGTTAAAGATCTCCCCACCAGCAGCACTATACATGCAGACACACACAGAAAAAAACACAAATAAAAACGTTTCCTTTCATTTCACATTATAATGATGTGTAAACTGCAACTGCTAAAAACATAAATGGAAAAATAACAAAGAAACTGAATTTTAAAACATAGCAAAGACTACAGCTGGGCAATATGACAGTATATACCGTTATTATTATAAATTCACAATACAATATGCTTTTCTGAACATATTGTTCATAGCATCAGTCCCATTTAACTGGATTTAGTGCAACACAGTATGACAAAAATTGAATAAAAATCATTTTTTAATAGCATATGTTGAAATGTAGCACTTCTCACTTATTTTTTCTATGTTTTACCTAATCAGATGGCTGAAAAAAATAAAAATAAATTAAAACAGATACTGTGTATAGTGAAAATTTCCTGATTGTAATATTGTATTTTTGCCATACCACCCACCTCTAGAAAAGACCAGTGTGTGATTTTTGTAGGGTGGAGTTCGCATTTTTCCCTGTTTTATTTAAATAACTTTCTTTGCCAACTGTTGGCCGCTTTGGGAGGAGCTGAAGGCCTTTTCAGTTAAACATAATTATCTCCAACTGCCATCCATTTTTTTCAACCACCGTAATCTCCAACTTGATATTCGCGTGTAGCTTGACTATAGGCGTGACACGAGCGGTTTCCATGCCTCATATCAACAATCTGATTGGTCGACACATAGTATTTAGCGTGAAGTCACAGTATGAATTTCAGTCTCCCTGCTTTGAACACTTGCCTGTGCTCCTGGATATACGCCTGCAAATCATTCACTGTGCATTACTTTTGTACAAAAATATGAAGTGTGAGAACATTTAACTGTTGATCCATCCAGGCCCTACTGGTTCATGGTGGTGGAGCGGGCGATGAACTTCTAAAACTGTTTGCAGCTAGCTCTAGCTTTATGTGGTGAAGTTATGTTTTACATTCTTAAGACACAGAGAAACACGTTTATTGCCTCAGGACCACCTGGTAGTTACCTCTCCTAAAAGTATGCAGGTTCTTCAGTGATAACCTTTTGACACTGACACATTTAACATGAATTATTACCTTAAAAAATGAGAGAGAAAGCTTATATCCATCTGTTACCTATCAGAAACGCTGTTACCCTCTCACCCCGTGTCAACCTCAGCGTGAATCATCGTGTGTGTCCTTAGATGAGGGCAAGTGGGAGTAGACAGACACGCATGCACACATAGTGAGTCTAAAGAGAGATTACAGAGATGCCGTCATGTTGGCCACACTTAGGTGTACAGGCACACGCAGCAAAGTTAATGCTTTAGCAAAACACCATACTAGTCAGCAGTAGTCTAGGAACTGCTGTTTGCTGAAAAACAAAGGCACACGTCCACAAAACAACCCAGACAGTCACATGTTTTCTGATGATTCTCCTTTTCCTGCCTCAAGAGCAGACAGCATGTCAAATTCAATTACAGCATGGCCAGGAGAGAATGAGTGACCTCAAATGTGCAGCTGAAGTCTAGCTGTGGGGTCTACACACTGTTTTCTGTTGATGCACTGCAAAAAAGTGGCAGGTGAAATCATCTAAAATACACTTGAGATGCACAAACGCAAGTGTGACTGTACCTAGATTAGCACTGAGAAAAATAATTTTTGTAGAGAGACACAAGCACAGTAAAATTAATAAAATACCGGTTACTGTAAAACGGTAACTGAGTAATCTACTCTTCAAGGGTACAATAAATACATCGTCAAATACCAGGCTGAAACATTTGTCAAATCGAAATATCTGTCTGTTGTTGATATGTATTTTTAAGCAATTATCTGAAAATACAGATACGATTCCAACATCACTGTACATCGCTAGTTGAAAATATTCTAAGATTATTTGAGTACCTTAAATTGTCTCATTCTATTCTTATTTCTTGGAACAAGCAAAAAAGAATAAGACAATTTCTCTGGATAAAATTACTTAAAACATTAAAACATGTACTTATAAGTAAGCACATTTAGAATAAACAAAATCTTACAATATTCTTACAACAGTCTAGAAATGAAAAATATTAGATATTGATAACATTTAAGATGTTTTCTGTTGCAAAGACACCACTTTTTACAGTGTGTAGCCGATAGTTAGATGGCAAAGAAAACACGCGATACACAAAAAAAAAACAGAGAGAGAGCACTAGAATATAGAGTATTTCATCTATGAATAACATGTATGTGTTTTAATGTATGTATGTATGTATGTATGTTAATGTATTTTTTTCTGCATCTTTGGATGAAGACAGACACTATATAGTCAGATGCATGCTTGAACCCCTAGGACTGAGTAAAATATTACGGGTGTGGCATTGTTTTTCAATTGTGTTTGTGTGTAAGATTATGTGCACATACGGTACATAATAACCCTGGCTGCATGTTTTCTCCCCTGCACTGCCTGTAATCCTATTCGCAGGATTCTCTCCATGACCCTAACCTCAGCCTTGGCTGTGAGAGAAAGAGGAGCACTGATGCTCTAGAGGTAACAGAGTAATTCTCCGTAATGGATTACAATGATGGAAAACCCAGTGTCATATTCTGTACCTCAGGGTTCACCTTCACTTTCATTAACAAGAAACAAGCTGATTCCAGGTCAGGCAACTACACTGTGAATGCCTGGTTAGCCAGCTAACTGGCTCAACAAAGCTGCGAGCTGAAGATTAAGTTACTTTATTCAGTTTAAGTCCGTGCCAAATTCTGCAGAGCTTTAAACTAGTTCACTCACTAAAGAGTCTTACTGTAGGGACGAGGCACCTCTCTCCCTGAACTCTTATCAAATAAATACAGAATATGAAATCGTAAGTCATCAAGCATCATTATTTTGAAAGTGCATTTTAACTAATATTGAGAACTGGTATGATTTTATTTATTTATTGATTTAGAGCAGATGTGATGAATTTGTCTTAACATCCTTCAAATGAACTGACACAGGCTTAAATATGTAACAAAATCCTGCATCTAGTGTATTTTCAATGGCAGGTGAATGTAATATTAGGAGTCTCGCCCCATGACTGATTTCTTCATGAACAGAGGACTGAACCCTGCTCTGCCATCTGCAAGGTGAGCATGTTATCCACTGCTCTGCCTCCACTAAAAGCAACCTTTTTCTCACTAGAAAAAAAAAACAGTACCATCTTGTGGACTGAGTCAGAAACGCATGGTAATCTATTACTCTAACAATGGGCTTAATATATGAAATATAAATAAGTAAATATTTTGTAGGCTTCTGTGTATTGATACGATTTTTCAATCCAATATATTTTGATATTATACTGTACTGACCTTTTCTCCCACCCCTAATATTCAGCAAGTACCGTCCTCAGCTGCTGATGGCTGACCACTAGCAGTGATTTCTAATTGTTTTTAACTTTAACTTTAAAACTAAGAATAAAAGTCATTAATGACTGAAACATGAAATACTGATTAAAGCAAATAAGGATGGAGTGTTGAACAAAGGTGCAGTTCATGCAACAATATTCTGGCCACCGGTGTAGATTCAAAAGCCCACTAGTAAACTTAGTAATGAGCTTAATCTCAAGTAATTCAAAGCAGCTGTCTAATGGGATGAGCAAAATCAGCTTAAAATATGCTGTGTTCAAACACTAGTTAAACTGCCTTAACCTTTACATGAAAAATCTAAGAGGTACTGCAGTGTTTGTCAAACAGCAGAACAAAACAGCAGACCCCAGTTCTAACCTTCCCTAACACAGACAGTCTGGGCTGGCAGGGAAAAGCCATTAGCATTGGGGCAGCTGTAGATTCTGATGGGTTTCAAAGCTGCCTTGCTCTCCTATCCCTCTAAAGATGTGGAAAAGGCAAAGACTCCACTATGAGGCCGCAGTAATTACAGTACAGAAATGCCAAGCCAAACCCTTTAGACTCTAAACACTGGACTGGAAGCACAGGAAACGGGAAAAAGGGTAAAATCTAAAATCTGGCTGATTCATAACTAGGTCACGCTTTTGGCTGGGTGAGGGCATGTCTGGGCACCCGCAACACTAAAGCAGTGTGGGGTCAGCACTCGCTAATCTGAGGGCACTTACTACACATGCACACACATGCACACACACACACAGGCAAACACACAAGTACCCACCCTGCAAGGGGCTTTTCTTTCCTCATTTAAATATGAGGGCTGTTCTTGTGGAAAAAGAATATGTCTTAGAGATTAAACAGAGCGGCAAGCTTTTACTAGCTAGTCTATTTCTAGAACCTGCCGCTCAATGACAAATGACTACAGCATATTGAGCCTGTCTGACTAATTAATTAGAAGTAGGCCAATATCAAAGGACTCCTAGGCGGAGGCCATTGCTATGACAGCAAGTGGTTTTACAATGAGTAACTCTGCTAGAATATACTGGGAAATGCTCTTCTCCACTGCTGAGTTATTAACAGCATCATTCATGACCCATATTGTTCCAAACTGCATATAGAACTGAATGTCTTTAAGGACGGCTCAGTAAAAAAATCTAATTCATACAGTGTTGCCCTTAACTCAAGGTTAACTGATCAAGGCATGTTTGGTGACCAAAGTTTGCTTCTTTAGTTTTGCATTGGAGCTACAAGGCTAATGTAGCTCATGTTTGAGGAGTACCTGGACCACGAGAATCAGGAAATGCAACCAACTTCTGAGACTGAACTTTGGAGGTGTGGAAAAATATCCCTGCAGATTTCTTTAAACAACTAAAGAAAGTCTCCTGAAAATAACTGAAGCTGTAATAATGACAGCATATTTATCTGTAGAGGTTTTTGTGTAATTTTCTGTTAAATGTTGACAGCTTTTGTTCCTGATGCTGAAAAATGAATAACTTTAAGTACAAGTCCTTTGAGAAGGGCAGTTAATTAAATAAGGGATGGTGTCAGACTTCTGCACAGTACAGTAAATTAACAACAAAAAAGTAGGCAGAAATGGTAATTATAGGGTTAAGAACTGTGAACCTCAATAATGAAATTTGTGTTTGAGTAAGGAAAGCATAAATGCTGTGTGGAGAAGGGGGCGTGGCCGAGCATCGAATGCAGGACGTAGAAGCCGGTCAGGATGAACCAGCGGGCTAAGTAGCTGATGATGTTCACCTGTGCCTTGTTTCTGCCAGCCTACTTACAGTCATCTCTTCCCTCAGCAGGTGGCAGAGCCCAGAGAGAGAAGGAGACCTGTGAAGGCGTGAGAACTGAGCTGAACTAGAAAGAAAGAAAGACTGAAAAGTCCCAGTGAGCGTCTTGTCTTAATTTGTCTGTGGGCTGAAAAGCCAAAAGCTCTCCATCTTCACACCTGCCCCCGGTGTCCTTCCTCCACCCATCATTAAAGTTGCTACATGCTGATAAAGAAAACTGCAGTCAAATGCCGTTAAATTAAAGAAAAAATGAATCTGAAACCAAACATCTGTAGTTAAGGCACTCAGCGCTGTAGCAGTGAGAAATAACAGCCTCCATGTATTCTATGAGAATAAACAAATCTCACAGGGAACAGTACAACCATTATAGCGCACCACATCCTGACACAACATCCCAAATGAAACGGCCCACAAGACAGGCGGTCAGAGCAGGACTGGACTAAAAGCAGCTGTAGCTGGTCAAAACCCTGGAGTCTCTGGGTGTGGCCCATGTTTGGGTATTCCCCACCCAGCCGAAACTCCTCGACTGTACACCCACTGCATTCTTCTGGGCAAAGCCGTCGGCGTCCTTTAAGGCTCAGATATCACCTGTGGGCTGCAGTTGCTCTGCTTTCTCACTGTGTGGGAGGCAACAGCTGAAACAAGATGCTTAGACTCTGAGGCTGCAGTTTTATTACTATGTACCTCCATCACTAGGCTGAGTGACAGGCTTTACACAGCATTAGGTGAATACTGCTGTTTAACCGTGAATCATATGCAGAAGCAGACATTTCTGAATGTTGCTCCTTTCACGTTGCTACGAGGTCAGTTTTGCTCATTCTTTGGTAAAGTGTTCAAAAGTCTTAAGCAAATAGTTTAAGAACACTCATCTCAGCAGTAAACACCGTAACACATAAGAATAAATTCAAATAAACACCAATCATACTTAATATCGTGTGAGCTGGTTAGAAGAACACAGGCTTGGTTCCAGACTTCTCCTCAGTGTCCCCAGCCATTGCACTGCATTTGTTAAATTCACTACCAGCACACCTGGTTTCATTTAATGAAGCACGGATTAGCCAAACTAGCTACTGGGTAATAACTACAAATAGTAGTGGGCTTCCATGAGGAGAAGTTTAGAAATGGTAAAGTGAGAACACTTACATACATAAGATCACTACTTATTTAATTAAAATTATTTGTATGTGTTTTAATACGACTGGTTTTCTAAGCAAATGCATGCTTATTGCTCAGATATAGCTTTTTAAACATTTTGTTTGTAAAACTATTGCACAGTATTCTATGTTTTAAAAACACTGGTATTGCCTGTTAGTGCGTGCACACACACACACACACACACAATCTAAGCCGCTTATCCTTCTGGGTCGCGAGGGGTGCTGAAGCCTATCCCAGCAGTCATTGGGTGGAAGGCAGGAAACACCCTGGACAGGTCGCCAGTCCATCGCAGGCCTATAAGTGCAGTCACTATCAACTTCATTAATAATCTACCTATTATGACAGAGTAATCAGATTTTTTAAAAAGATGCCAAAAAAAAAAAAAAAAAAAAAAATCCAGAAAAAAAAGGTCTTGAAACTGAACAATAACAATCCATGCACAACCTAGAGAGCACTTATGAAAACAAATTTAAGAATTTACTGAAAAAACACTGGGCATGTCAGCATATATTTCTAAGAGAGATCATTAGGAGAATTTAAAATATGTACCATCACACAAACTGCCAACTAATCACTGCTGATACACAGAGAAGGCTGTGCATTTTTTCACAAGCAATTTTCATTAATTAAAGTGTATCTTTCCTCTACTGCTACTACATGGTGCAACGTCATGAGGTCATGTCCAAAAGGCACTTACTTCGCACTGATGCAAAAGGCTGAGGAAGCGGAATTGAAACAGGAGGATGTGTTGATTAACTGGGATCTTCTCTGTCAATAAGATTACTTATCTCAACCAGCTGCACTGTAGCATTACCTACACACTGAAACAGAGCAGTAAAGGCAGAGCCAACAGGGCTTCACCACAGAGGAGACAGAGAAGTGCCCTCTCTGCACATCCTTCTTCCAATAGTGTTCACCATTACTGTATTAAATCACAGCACATTAGGTGGAGACAGATTGTTCACCAGAATTTAGTAGTCAAAACTGATTGCGTGTAATGCAGTCAAAAGCAAGAGAACTTGCTTATTCCCGTCTCAGGTCATTTTGTGCTATCGAACGTAGTGTATTTATTGCTAGACAGTATTGTCAAGGCCCATCATGACCCACTGGAATTGCTGCATATTTCCAACATGGATTTCGTTTGCGCCATTGTATTCCAAAAGATTGAGCTGCATTTTAGACACTGTTTTTGAAAAAGATGTGTCAGCAAAATATCTTAAATTTTCATAAATATAGTAATACTTCGCTTGTGCTACCTGACTATGGAATTGCTTGCCATCAACCCTCTCAACTCATAGCATAAAACGACCAAAGCATATTTCATGCTGTCATGAAAACACTGAGATGCCGTTGCTCTGGGCTTAAGGCCGAACACCAGCCTTTGCACATCCATGAAAACAGGCTCAAATGTCTTTAACGATGGAATGCATCATAAAAGCTCTGAGTGGGTTGAAAACAGATGTTACAGGATCTATCATGCCCTGTATTCATAAATCAATGGCAGAGGCGTGACAGAAAAATTGACCCATCTTTGATCTGCCACCATTTCCCACCCAGAAGAAAAAAAGAGATGGCTTGCCCAAGCCCAACCAGTGACCTCATTTCACTGTAAAAATATTTCAACTGAAACAAATAAACTCAGCGTAAAATGTTATTTTATTCCTCAACTGTTGATTTATAGTGTACCATTTCAGAGCATAAATGCACAAACAGCCCAAACAAACAAAGCAATCCAGGATAACACAAAACAAAGCACCCTACTATTAAGCACTTGAACAAAAAAACAAAAAATGCCTGAAATGCTTAATGATATCTGAAACTGTGCCAAAAACCCCGCAGAATACATAAGACTCTTGCCGGTATGACCACATCAGTGACCACAACATGTTGGACCAGCAATTCACAAATTGAGCGTATGGCTAAGAGCCACAGTAAATGAGCTCTCTGAAGTAGGGCTATGCCCCTCTGGCTCTGAGGATTAAAACCCTCCCTCACTCCCCCTCCGTTTAGTCTCTCTCTCGGCTGCAGGCCACGGTTCGGGTGCTCACGTGCTGCTGTAGAGCACACTGACATTATGAACTCCCAGCTGGAGCCCACAGTGCAATGAGGGCGAGTTCTTTAGCCAAGCCTGATGAAGCCCCCCCCAACATCCCCGGAGCCAGCCAGCCACCGCTAACCATGAATAGCCTTCTATCATTGTGGCCTGACCCCCATCCAAAGCTATATCCTCTCCCCTCCTCCCTGCTCCCCCAAATTGCCCCAGTGCCCCAAAATATCGAAACAGACAAGAGGGGGAAAAGGGAGGAATGAAAGGAAGGGGAAAAGCGTCTGCAACCAGTTTTTTTTATTACGTTCGCTCTCATTCTGCATGCTAGATCTTCACAGAAGCGGAATGCATTCCGCTCTATTTCCCCCAACAGGACAAAAAAGGAAAAATAAAAAAGGCTTTGATGACCATCTACTGAATATCAGTGACCACTGCTAACAAAAAGCAGTGGGAAATAACTCCATTTTATTATTGTTTCTTTCATTATCTTTTCCTGAATCTGAATCATAATTGTAGAAAAATCTAATGGCAATTAATGGATATTTATAAGAGAGATTATATACACTAATGTAAGCAGCAAACATAATGCGCACAGCCAAGGCTACAAATGTAATCCTGCAGAGGTAATGAAGCACAATATCTCAGTAATGCTGACTTGCACCTATGTCATTTGGCTACAGGAAATCAGCTTTATCAAATTCCCTTTAAAACCAAATCTGACGGGTAACACACAAACCTATCAAAGTCTGACATGTCTGATTGTTGTTTTGTAGCCAAGGTGAGCAAATGTTTTTCAGCAAATGCTAATTAGAAAACAACAAACAAAGTGAACAATTAGCGATTAATAGCACTATAGTCTGCATTTCATTAGTAGAAACACTTCTGTTGGATATAATAGCTGAAGTTAAGCTGCCCTTGGCTTAGGCTTAAAATGCTAATCTGCAGAGGCAATCAGTTATCCTCCTAATAATGCCTCCCGAACCTCCACCCAGACTCAATCCAAAGCAGATTTCCTGCATTATCAGACAGAGTCAAACTGGTAGTCCCCCAGTATTTCGGGCTAATTGATTACAGCACAAAACACAACTGCTTTTGATTGTATTTTAAGCAAATCTTAATAATGTATGTAGCTCATTATTAAAGTCAACCTGATATCAAAATGTACCTTTTTTGCTTCGTTCATTCACATCCCTGGTCATAAGCACAATTCATCAAATTATTTAAAAGACAAAACTTTTGCCCTTAATCAATCTTCCATAATAATGCAATTACTTTTGCCAGCTTCCTAAACCTCTTCATCATAATGCAAAAGATGGCAGACAAAAAATAATATTAACTAATAATGTTTCACCTCCCCTGCCACCATCAAACGATAACACTCAGCTGGCTTAGATACCCTCTCTGATACTGTGTTTCACACGGAAATAGGTCACAGCATTGCATTATAATTTCTGACTCACGTTGACTTTTACTTATTATGAAGGTATAGCCCTGTTGAGCACCAAAGACCTGTGTCTCTGCTAAACCAGAAGGCTAAATAACTTCAGACATTCAAAGTTATTTGACCTCATCTGACCTGGATTAATGACGCTCAGTCCAACACTGTGACGATGTCCTTCACCTACTATATTTTCCAGATACTTCAGTGTTGGTTTACCAATTTTGTGAATTGGCTAGCTCAGAGTTCACAAATGAAAAGCCAGTGAAGTTTACTTATGCTTGCATGTAAATGTCTTCACCATCGTACAGCAAAGTTTAAGGCCAACGCACCACTGACCCAACATCCCCTAACAAATTCTAATTCTAAAGTTGCAGTCGGCTTTATGCTGTTACTAAAAAACAACTGAGAAGCCCAAAAAAGAGAAGATTGGAGATCACTATTGAAGGATAGTGTTAATAGGAAAGAGTATTCTAGAACAGGAAAAATGAGGAATATTATAGAAATAATGTGAATCAGGGACAATATGCTTGAACAGTATGAATGGGCAGAACACTCTAAAACTGAATGGGAAAGAACATTGTAGAACTGTGTAGATGGTGGAGAGCATTCTTGAACAATGTTCAAGGGGAGAAGAACATTCTAGGATAGGTTGATGATGAACAGGGGACAAAAGGGGTAAAGGGGGAAAAACGTTCTAAAACTCTAAACTCTAAAACTCACATCAATCACACACAGGTATGGCACCAACGTCTTGGCTTCTATTTGACAAACGCTGTTCAGGTAGTGTGCTCTGGACTTTAAGCGGGAGTTGAAGGTTGTGGCACATGAGCTGCATCTGTGCTCCACACCGTTTCTGCAGTGAGGCTTTCTCTGAATAAAACACTTCATTACACTTTAATGTAGTTGGTGAAAAAGGAAAGGGGAGTGAACAAGCGGTAAGGAAAGAGTACACCGACTGGACAAACAAATACAAAAACAAACAATTGGGTTGTGAGCCATGCCTGTATTTGACTGCTGGGAGAATCTTCAATGTTCTCACCACTCCGGTTCACTTGGCTTGTCAGTTTTTTTTTCTTGACATTTTAAGGACAGCTGCAAACATCACTGTATAAGCTAATGACCTCTGCCCTTCCTCACTGCCTTACACTATTAAAAATAAAGGTGCTAAAGGGGTTATTTGGAGTGATATCATAGAACCCATTTTAGTTCCCTAAAGATCCTTTGAACTTACTCTCTCTCTTTCTCACAAATGAATACATTCAACAACGCCTAGAAGTATTCTAGTAATTCCGGTCTCTTGATGTGGGCTATACACAGATTTGTTGCTGTACAGTCGGCTTTATCAATGGCACTCTAGAAAACCCGAATTCCATTTTGATGAACAGCTTTCATCAGAAGTCCAGCTGCTGCTGGAGGACAGTTATGAGGGTGGGCAGATAATGGGTTTGAAGCTGAGCCAACTTAGCACATGCCATTCACTGGTGGGTGAGAGGAAATGAGAGTGGCCTCGCTCATCCTGCCTTCTGAACCAGGCCTGCACAGGGGCCGGGGGGTTTGGAGACAGGTCTGAACACTGAAAGTCTAGGGTCCCACTGGGTTCACAGATCATTTCTCAAATTCTTGTTGGGCTTGGGCTGGGTTTAAATTTCCAGTTCGGGTTTCTCACAGCCTGTCTCTCTTCATGGATTTGGGCTTACATTTATCTCTACCTTTAAGCCTACTTTATACAATTTAACCAGGGGGATAAAAACTTGGCAAATTTATTTGACTAATAACTGACCATCACTAGTTGGCCAGTAACTGTAACCTGCCAGCCTAAATCAAGGACATGATCCATCAAAATATCAAATACAAAACAGGTAGTTCAGTTGCTGAAACATGACTGGCTGCATCACATTCAAAGCCAAACTAAAATACTTCATATACACATACTTATCAGCACACACATTAACTTTGCATTAATTCTGTATTAATGTACCAAACTATTAAAAAAGTGTTCCTTGTATACACAATTTAAAAATGTTCCGCAACTTCAGTGATAAACATGTCTGTTTAAATACGATCTGTTGTTTATAAAACTAGACAAAGATAACCCAGGTAAACACAAAACACCGTTTCTAAATGATGATTTCATTTATTGAAAGACAAATGCTGTTCAGCCCTACCTGGACCTATGTGAAGTAACTGCAGCCTTAGCTACTAAATCAACCAGTTAACCAAATTCAATTCACTACTGTGTTCAATTTTACTGGCCACACCCAGGCACGACTACAGCTAGAGCTGTTGAATCTAAACATCCCTTAAATAGAACCTGTCTGGCCATGTGAAGCAGGCTCAAAAAGCAACACACGATGCCAAGTTCTAAAGAGATTCAAATACAGATGGGAAGCAATGTCACCGAAATCTACCAGTCTGGAAAGGGTTACAAAGCCATTGCTACGGCTCTGGGACTCCAGTGAACCACAGTGAGAGCTATTATTTACAAATGGAGAAAACTTGGAACAGTGGTGAACCTTCCCAGGAGTGGCCAACCAACCAAAATTTCACCAAGAGCGCATCGACTCATCCAGGAGGTCACAAAAGAACCCAGACAAACACCTAAAGACCTGCAGGCCTCACTTGCCACAGTTAAGGTCAATGTACACGATTCCACAATAAGAAAGACATTTGGCAAAAATGGCATCCATGGGAGAGCTACAAGGCACAAATCACTGATGACCAAAAAGAACACAAAGTCTTGTCTTGCATTTGCCAAAAAACTTTAAGATGGCCCCCAAGACTTTTGGAATAATATTCTGTGGACTGAATAGTCAAAGGTGGAACTTTTTGGAAGACATGGGTCACGTTACATCTGGCGTAAAGCTAACATAGCATTCCACCATAAAAACATCGTACCAATAGTCAAACATGGTGGTGGTAGTGTGATGGTCTGCTTCACTTCTGTAGGACCTGGAGGGCCTGTCATAACCGATGAAACCATGAATTCTGATCTCCATCAGAAAATCGTGAAGGAGAAATGTTTGTGACCTTAAGCTCAAGCGCAGTTGGGTTATGCAGCAGGACAATGATCCGAAGCACACAAGGAAGTCCACCTCTGAATGGCTCAAAAGAAACAAAATGAAGGTTTTGGAAGGGCCGAGTCAAAATCCTGACTTGAATCCCTTTGAGATGCTGTGTCAAGACCTTAAACGGGCAATTCATGCTTGAAATCCTTCCAATGTATCTGAATTAAAACAATTTTGCAAAAGAAGAGTGGGACAAAATTTCGCCACAGCTACGTAAAAGACTCATCAGAAGTTATGGCAAACGTTAAATGGAATAATCATTTAAAAGCTGCATTTTGTGTTTAATTGTGTGGTCTTTATCTTATATTAAAATTAGCTGGATGATCTGGAACATTTTAATGTGACAAAATAGCAAAAATAGAATGAATCGGGTGTGGGCAGATACTTTTTTACAGCACTGTATGTTATATAGGCATGCTTCACATGTTATCAAAAAGCTAAGAAACTAGGTCAGGTGGATGGGGAGAAAAGTTGTCTGTTAGGATCTTCAAATGGCCCTATTGCATAAAGCGTGGGTGAGACAACAGCTGCAATATACCGTGATGAACCTTCCTGTCTGTAGAGCCTGGAAACACTCAACAGCTCAGAATGTTTGTGTTTGTGGCTGCGGGGGAACCGAATATGCCAGTCAGTACCTAATCATACATTGTGCAAATGAGCCCACCCGTGCCTCTGTTAAGTGAGTAAGAGGCAGTAGAGTGGTTCATAGGAGGGAATGTGGGTTGGAACAAGAGGCGTGCTGCACGTTACTGGAATATCAACTGTTCACTGAGGCGTGTTCGTAATCGCTCTGGGCTTTACAGAAGAATCCTTTCTCTTTCTTTCTCTCATTTTAATGCCTCTTTTTCTATTATCCTTTTTGCCATTTCTGTCTTTATCTTATGCAATTCACAGTCTCTGATTCGTCTACCCATCTTGTTCACAGACTCTGCTCTGAATTTGTATTCAATGTTTTATTTTTTACATATTCCAATATATTCTCACCACAATATGAGACTGTGATATTGGGTCAATGCTGAAATTCATGCTTAAATCTCGCTAATTGCTTCTTCTGAGTAAAATTTTATCTTAGTTTCACCATTGGATGTTTTACTGGGATGATATAATTCTGCTACAGTGTGTGCACCATAATCAAAGAAAGCTTTGATTTTGTAATTTGCATGTGCTTTTTATGCTTTTTTTTTATGTTAATGTTTTAGAGAGCTTTGACTAGTTAATTAGTTCATGCGGATCACCTGATCCTCAGTCTTTCGTTCATCAATTCATAACCACTCATTTCCAGGTGTAAATACTTACAACTCCAAAACAAGCACCATCTCGCTGGGAAGCTCGTAAACCTCATGCAGGTTCACAACTCGTTGGCAGGATGCTGCCAGCTCCAGCACAGCAATCTCATGAATGATTTCTGTTCGGCAGTCCTGGCCCTTCCTCCTCTTTCTCATGAACTTTGCAGCATATTCCCGACCAGTGCTTCTCTCTACACACTTCCTCACCACTGCAAACTTCCCC
>JAILXH010192774.1:5780-31128 GCA_023558415.1 Piaractus mesopotamicus | reverse complement strand
ATCGTGTGATTGGGGGAGTCCTAACTAGCGGGTGGAATTGGAAACGACTAAATTGGGGAGAAAATTGGGTAAAAAAAACAAACAAAAAAAACTGATAAAAAGAACTCAGCATTCTTGGAGGTTTTGCTGGTTTCTCTGGATGCATTTTGATTTATTTAAATCAAATCAATATTTGCTTTTTAACTATAATGTGCTCAATTTTACCATTGGGCCTATAGCTTGCTTTAGCTATTATAACTGCTGTAATAAAAGTGAGTGATAGGTTATTGGTTATTATTGTGTGCGACTGAGTATTAACTGCTTACTAGTTTTTGTTAGGACAATAATACAATAAAACAATAAACAATATATTGGTCAGGCTCAAGTCTGCATTAATCAGAATTTACAAAGCATGCAGCAGAAGCAACAGGAAGTGTAGCTTATAGTTAAATTCTGGGATGAATAACAAGATCTCCATTGTCTCCATCAAATAAACATGATACTAATTAGGTACAGTGCTCTAGTGTCTAGTAATGAGTGGATCCTCACTTGAACAAGCATTCCTTATATCAGGGTGAGTCGTCTTATATTCTAATTGTGCAGAAAAAATTACTGGGAACTATGTGATGCTACTCAACAGCATTCTGTTACACTTGCGTTCTCTTGCACTGATACTGGTAGCCTAACACAAAAACACTGGTATAAAAAATGTAATCATGTCAAAAACAGTATTGGTGCAAACACAGAATCAACATTCATTATACAGTAGTACAGACCATAATGCTTTATATCCACTCACACTGGTAACCCATTCACTGAACTCTGAATGTAAGTCTCCAAGCAGCCATGGCTGCTGACAATGCTCATGTGAGAGTCATAGATTTGGAGTGGGTTTCAGGCACCACAGGAAGCTTTCCCCCATTTTCAGCCCCATTCTGTCCAGCTCACCACAGATTTACTACATACAGCTGGTGCTGCCTTTGCCTTTGAAAAACACTTCTTAAAACAGTTAAAAGAGGAAGGAAAGAGGAAATAAATGGCTTTGGTTTATCTTGGCCTTATGGGTGTATTAAAGTGCAATATTAAGCTGAATACATAGTTTCTTTAAAAAAGTTAAAAAAAAATACCCATTGATCTGAATAGGATTTTAAAAGGTTACAATACTTGGAAAAGTTACGTAAATTAAACTTAACACAAATCATACACTACAGTTTAAAAGTTTGGAATCACCAACTTGTTGAAGATGTATTTTTTTTTTAATTTTATTATGCTACTGCTTACATTAGCGTTCAGAAAGATGAACAGAGATGTAGATCATTCCGTAATAACTCAGAAAAGTCTAAAACACTGAGATTTAACTTAATAATAAAATTAACATCCAGAATGCCTTGTATTTTACAAATCTCGTTTCCAAAACTGTTGGGATGCTGTGTAAAATGTAAATAAAAACAGAAAGAAATTATGTGCAAATCATTTAAACCCTATATTTACTTGAAAATAGTACAAAGACGTTGAAACTGAGAGTTCTTATTGTTTTTTGAAAAATGCCCATTTTAAATTTGATGTCAGGTTTCAAAAAAGTTTGGACAGGGGCTTTTGTATTGTGTTGCAACACCTCTTCTTTTAACAAAACTCTGTAAGTGTTTGGGAACTGAGAAACCCAACTGTACTTTTCAAAGTTACATTTGTTCCTATTCTTGGTTGACAGGATTTCAGCTGCTCAACAGTTCAGGGTCTCTTTTATCATATTTTTTTGTTACATATTGCACCAATCGTTTTCAAAGGGTGATGGGTCTGGACTGCAGGCAGGCCAGTTTAGTACCCAGACTCTTTTACTAAGGAGCCATGCTGTTGTAATATGTGTGGAAAGTGTTTTGGCATTGTCTTGCTGAAATAAGCAAGGCCTTCCCTGAAAAAGACGCAGTGTGGATGGCAGCATACGTTTCTTTAAAACTTGTATATATCGTTCAGCATTAACGGTGCCTTCACAGATGTGCAAGTCACCCATGCCATGTGCACTAATGCACCTCAGTACCATCACAGATTCTGGCTTTTGAACAGTGTGTTGATAACAAGCAGGATGGTCCCACTGCTCTTTAACCTGGAGGATGCAGTGTACGCGATTTCCAAAAAGAATTTCAAATTCTGATTTGTCGAACCACAGAACTTGAAATGAACTCTGGCCCTGAGAAGGCAGCAATGTTTCTGAATCCTGTTTATATACGGTTTCTTCTTTGCATGGTTGAGCTTTCAACAAACTATGTTCACAGAAAATGTTAATAATAATAATAATCAATTCTTTTATGCATTGTGCCTCATCCTCGGAAGATTTTGAAATAAATAATAAAACCTTACAATCATTTTTTATAGACCCTGCATTTCCCTATTGTAAAACAATCTCACATAGACCTAGAGACATTCTAAAGTAGGATAATCACTAATGCAATCATGTTTGCAATCATAAATTGGTTACAATTTCCTTGTAAATGATATAAAAGGGCCTAAAACTAGACCCTGTGTAAAAAACGGCTTTGTTTTACAACCACCTCAGCAAATTTCTTGCGGGCTAATCCAGCAATATTCAGAGTTAGGCTTTGCGCTTTTTTACTGACAGATTTACTGTAAAACTGCAACAGACAAAGAAAAAAAATGTGTTACTTGAATGTCTATTATGAGCTTCAAATTGCCATATTTAGCATAGAACGTCTATAACTAGCACTAAAATTAGTCTGGGTAAGTCACAGTACAGGATGTTGTTATACTAGCTTGGTGCTTTTATAACTTTGAAAACCTCATTAACGTGCAAACGAAAGTAAGCAATAGTATATGAATGTGCACAGTATGTAGGCTTCACATTCAAGTAATTTAACAACAAATACAGGAAACAATCATGATCAAAAATCAAGTTGTATCAAGATGCCCTGAGAATCATTTTATCTTTTATCTTGGCAGCCTGTATTGAAATCAAATCAAATCACAGAGACTGTCCCCAAGAAACCATCACCAAAACCATGTGTGTATTTATGTGCTCATATCTGACTTGTTTGAGGTATAGCTGTATGACACATTATGAACTCCAAAATCTGAGGAAAAAAACAATTTGAACTAAATTTTTTTTGAGGTTCTTGCTGCATTTGATTTCAGTTTGCTGCAAGCCAGGGAGAACAGAGCAAGACTGGTTAATTATAGCCACCATTCATAAGGTAGTCTGAGCAGACCATTTCAAATCACTGTGATTGAGGCTAACTGACTCAGGAGCTATATGGTACCTTCCGCTCCATTGTAAATCTAATAGGCTTTCTTTGCCCTTGACTGCACTGCTACAGCATACCTTCATTCCTATAGCAGTGCACTAATCTGGCCCCTGCTGCTCAAGATTGGCTTCTTAAAAACATGAATGCCAAGCCTGAATGTAGTAAAGGAGCATCTCTAATCTCCTTACATAAAACCTGCCGCTCCAAAGGCTTGCGGCTGACCGTTTAAGGCATGGCAACTGCTATGCGGAACTCATTGCTCACCAAGTGAGAGTAATTTGGCTTTGGTGTGAACTATTCCAAATGCCTTCACTTTACATTAAGCTTCAGCAACAGAGCTATGGAACTCACACATAACATGCCAAGCTTGAAAGACAGCGTAATGAGGAAATTGTTTGGCCAGATATGACTCCATTATCGTGAGGCATTCTTATGTGAACTGTGGTTAACCGGCACTGAGTGATGGGGAGTGAACGCTTAAGACTGTTGGAAAGATGGTGTGTGATTTTGAGCTTGGGACTCTGTGCCTCTGGTGCCTTTAAAAACGGCCTCCAGCCTTGCTCTGCAGCGGTGTCAGCACATTTGCAAAGCCTGCGGCCTCACGCAGACAACACCCTGAAAGAGCTGGCTTTCATGTGGAGCTCTGGGGTTGATGGCAGGGTCACTGTCTATGTAAGACTATAGTGGTCATATTCAGAGCGGAGGGTCTGTGGTAAGTTGCCCAAAAGGATCTTGCAAAGAAGGAGAAGAAAAAACTATCTTTGTGCTTTGATGCTTTTGGAAAAAGCAATGTACCACGCTATTGCAATGTATGGGCCAAAACCATCCTGACTTTGTCCAGTCAGAAAGTAAAGTCTTGAACTGTCCACACATTTGTTTGGGAACTGTATAGTTTCAGCCCTTGGCTCAAGTTCCGTCTAATAACTTAAAGACAACTTTCGTTTCTCTCACTACTCAAAATGAACACTATGTTTTTCCACACACACTGCCGAAGTGGCACTTCAGCAAAGAGAAAATGGATTTAACCTTGAAAAGGTCATCTATTCAAGTGCTGGTTATATTCGCATGTCAGGAGCACTTCTTTTTTCTTTTTATCCTCATTAATGAAAGAATTCCACGCAGAGGCCCATCAGATGATCTTTAAAATCGTGAATATACATTATGAAGAATGTAAAGAATTCAAGCTCATTTGCGATACTGCATTAATACATGTACGGTCCTTGCTTGCGGAGGTAACTCATCTGTCAACTTCTAATATTAACTCCTCCAACTAGCCCCTATCTGGAAAGAAAGCCCCTGACAGCTTTCAAATTGACACAGGAGCACTGACCCCTACTTTTAGGTAAAGGGGATCAATAGGTGACAGTAAATCTCAAGGCAGCCTTTAAGGATGCTGACAGATGGACTCGGAAAGATTGAGGCTAAACACGGACCCTTTGACAGGGATATGTTAGAGACCTGACGTCAAGATGGTGACATTCTGACACCGTCAAGCTGAAGGACATCTCATTCACACCTCTTGGAGAAAATCTCATGTCACTGTGCACACTACCTGTGGACAATAGAGAAGCCAACTGGTACATAACATCTCCAGAACAACTGGTACAGAAAATCAACAACAAAAACAACAGTAGACAGAGTGAACCTGGCTGCGTCGAATTATAAAGAATGACCTTCAGTTGTCAGCTTTGAAGAAAGGCGACCATTGATTCTATTAGACAGTGAAGATTTGGGTCTGAAAATCGTCTCAAGTCAGTCATTTAGCAGTTCAGAGCAAAACTGTAAAAGGCCTCCACAACCAAATCACTTCAAGCTGCACAACGTAAAAAACCTATTTTATTTTATTTATTTTACATTTGGGAGTCCCCTAATCTAGAGAAGTGGTCCCTCAGGATGTTTACCAACAGAGAAGGCCATATGCTCCGGGGATCTTACTGGTGGTAAATCCCTCCCTTCATGAGCACTGTATTTGAGGAAAGGAAGCAGGCACAGAAGCTAGCAAAAATTATTTAATCAATTAAAACATGATTTCAGTACTACTGCATGTAGGTCTGTGTGGTACATTTTTAAAAAATGTTTAAAAGTTAGATTAACTGCCATGTAAATAACTGCAATTAACAACTGAATTGTATTTTTTATTTACTGTCTGCAGCTATTTAAAAAAAGCCTGCACTGGATGATTAGCTCTTGTTTTCTAGCTTTGCTTAGTAGCTCAAAGCAGAACAGTTCAAATAAATGTACATTACTCACCACCGACTTCTAAAAGACTTATAGCTCCAAGTCAGAGGTTAGAATTTTTGTTGTTTTTGAAAGACCCATGACATTTCTCAATAAATGTGTTTTCTGCTTTTTTTTTCTTTTCTTTTTTTAATTGTATTTGCCTAACAGGTATTGAATTTATTTACCTTGGGGCAGAGGTTCATTTATCCATCGAAATAATTCCACCATTTTCAGAAAGCTAATCAAATTATTAAATAGTGAATGAAGTGGGAAGGATTTTCATTAGCTGATGTGTGAACGAGGGTCCTTCAGCTAAATACCAACTGATGTAAAGCATTTCAGTTAAAGTGTTGCTTTGTAAGCTGCATTAATCAGCAGCAGGCACCTAGAAACAGCTAACTGGAGCCACCATGACAGGAGCAAAAGCACCTCATTTGGGGAACAAAAACCAAGGTATGACTAAAATTCCTTTCAGTGAAAGGGGAAAAAGGCTCCCAGACTAAAACCAGGGGCCTGTTTACTCTGTAGCTATGACATAGGGGAATAATGAACTCTGACATGTGACCTCAACGTAGAGCAAGAGGCGCCTATTCACATGGTCTCCGGGCACACAGGCAGAAATTTTCTGAATACCTTGGGAAAGTGCATTACCTCATCAGTGTCCCTGTGCAAAGTTTTTCAGACGTGACTGTGTCCTTTCAGCACCCCTCTCTCTTCGTTACACGGTGGTAATCGAGCACAAAAAAAGACGTGGTCTGCTTGCTATGCAGCAGTGGAGACAGACAAATGGGTTGTTTCAAAGGTGAACTTCATTGCTTCTTTTCCTGAGTGAAGTTTAGCAAATGGCACTGCAAATGTGCTGACAGAGTGAGCAAAAGTGGGGACGTTTCTTGTGAAGCTAATGTTGCTCTTGTAAAATGAGCTGTGACAATCTCTGTGAACTGGCTTGTTAATGATCAAAAAACAGAAGGATTAGGCTGTGCGGTCAACTAATTCAAAAATAGGAGATTTCTCCATGTCTGTGTCCTCTGTGACAACTGGTCTAAAGGTCAGCTTTAAGCAGGAAGCTGAATAAACATAATTGGACTGCGTCAGCTGTGGTGAATAAGTTTAGCACGGCAGTTTCAGCTCCTCAACAACGGGCATCATAGCCTTTTTCTGACACTTGGCGAGAGGAGAGCTCATCAACGGGCCTCAAAAACAAACTTGGCTTTCACATGGCCACCCCACCCCCCCCCATCACGCTGTCCTTGTTGCCATGGTGCGCCTCAGATGTTGCCATCAGGGCCTGAGACCCAAACAACTTGAGAAGTGGAGCAATGATGTCATGGTATCCTTCTCAGTTGTCAAGCCTGAGACAGAGATCCTTTCTGTAAGAATGAGGGTGCGAGGCTGGGGTTCCAAAACGTGACAGGGGAAAGAAAAGGGGGGCCTGTGGCGTAAGTGAAAGGGACCACACTGCACACATCCGACAGGCTCTTAAACCCCGTCCAGGCACAGAACCCTACACAGTGGCACTGAGATTTAGAGAGGAGGGTGAGACATTTTCAGCTGATGACATGCTGCCGTAGACAATGGCCAGGCTAGGAGGAGTACACGAGGTGAACAAAGCCCTACCAAATAGCTTCAGAGTGTCTGACCTTAATTAAAGATGACAGAGATTCTTCTTTTATGAACAGCTCGAGGGGTCAGATGACCTCTGGAATGCAGTGTGAACACATGAGAAATATTCAACACGCTTCAGCTAGACAGTCCATCACTGCCGTCAGATGCTCTCTGTCAATGACATCCTCAAGTCCCAAAGTCAAATTTTTTTAACCAACTCAAACTATTTAAGACTTAAGAATCAACCACATACGCTCCAAAGTCACATCGGCATTGTGATTCATGGAACTACATGGTATTACAATAGTCATAGTCCTGAAAAGCATCAGCAGCCACGAGTTGCACAAAGACGCCTGGATGTAGCCGAGGAAAACTGGTTGGTTGAGCACAAGGAGTAAAAGGAAAAAAGCAGTAAATCGCACCTCATCATGACTCTCTAGATGAAAATAACTGACGTGTATGTGAAACAGACTCCCCTTCCCAAAAATGGAAGATGACTTCTCTGGTGTTTCTCTAGGCGATACTGTCAAATGGGAAAACAAGGCTGGCACAGTTAAGACGGCAACAGCTCCAAATGAGTTACTGCGGAGCAAGGTACAATAAAAAATAAAAAAAAACCTTTTTAAATGTTACTACTTCACATTTAGAAACAATGTTTTGGTACTTACTCGGCTTAGAATCATGCTATACCATACACACTTTTAGGACGTTTTTCCACTGCACAAAGTACCAGAGCCTCTAGCACCAGAAAACTGGACCTATGCTTATTTCCCTTGGTCACTGGTATGGTACTGAAGGTTCCAGTTTTATGGTTTTTGGTACCTGCTGAAGATGGGTACCAACAGGACCTAAAGATACTTGAGGATGTACTCTTCTGGTTGGCAACACATGCAGCTGAAGCCAACAACAATTTAGTGAATTCTTCACTCTTCCAGGTAAAGATAAAGTCAACAAGCATTATAACATGACCAATACATGCACAACAATTTAAGCAAGAATGTACTGTTGATGTGTCAATTGCTGTTTTTGCTCATTTGCAATTGAAATTTGTAAAGAATTTGCTATGCTTATTCTATTAGCATTTATGCTAGCAGGTACAGAATGAGTGGTTTTGCTCATATGTTTTCCACTAGACAGAGAAAACTAAGCTTTGGTTGATTATACACATCATTCTGTGTAACAGTACCTATTAGTGTGATCGAGTGCATAGACAACAGTGTAGTATATCATTTCATAGCAGCCAATAAGTTAAGCTAACTAGCCAGCAAGATAGCTAATTAGCCAAATTAGATGCTTTAGAGTCATTCTGGTGGTCCCAGCTGTCTCTTAAGCAGGTGAAAAATGAACTAGAACGTAAGTTTTGTTGGCTGTTGTTTGGGTCAGTTCTTGTTTTAGAATGGGCAGTGGTAAAACACCCATAGTGTTTAGCAAAACAATAACCCAAAATGAATGATAATCCCAGGAAAAAGGGGGCAAGAAAACTGTCTCCAGTAGACTGCATACAATCTCCTTACAAACTCACTGTGTGGCAAAGTCATATAAGTAAGCATTCAATTAATCTTGCACTGCTTAGGCAATACAACTGGAAGGGTCATTTAAAATAGCGATCGGGAGTCCATGTGAGAAGTATACAGCATTAAAAAGAAAAAAAAAATCTACATGGAAAAAGTCTTTTGACTACAGCTTAAACTGTAAACGGTAGTAACTCAAATTCAAATAACACGCTGCCATTAAAAATCTGTGCCCAGCAGTGCAGGAACTTTGGAAAACCTGATATGGCTATATAAGGGCTTGCATACAAGTTTGCAGATAAAATTCTCTCTCTCATTTCACAAAAAAAGGCTTATCTTCGATCAAATTATCTCCGGTCCAGTTATGACATGCAGAATGTGTTCCCTATTCCTGCACACATCAGGCACGTCAGGCAAAGCTGTTGTTTTTTTTGGGTTACTTGGCCTCAGACTTCACACCAGTAGAGTCCTAGACCTTATTTGACAGGACTGGGTTTTCCCTAAGCAGTGGAACGCAGTCAGCCTGGCAATTATCCATATTTACGCATCTAGAAACCACACAATTGCTTTCATTTGGCCTCACACTTTCTATACAGTGGGATTCACCAGGGGAGGGCAGGAATTTTCCATTAGTACAGATGACCGGCACAACTGACAATGACTTCTCTAAACACAAATGCAGAAAATATTACTAAAGGAGTTTGTTCCTAAATTTTTGAAGCCAAATTTTGTGACACTTCCTCTTCTGAAGGTTGTTGCACTGTGAAAATCTTTATATTTGGAGCAGTTGGCTCTTTTTGTTTTTCCTAAGCTTTTGGCAGTATTGCCCTCTAGCTTAATGCTGGGTTTACCAGAAGCTAATGCCACCATGCCTTGGAAATTCCTGTCCTAAAAAAATTCCAAACATTCTCCGGACACCATAAATCTCGAACATTGGCAAAAATGTCAACTAAAGTCCTTAACAACTTTGTACATTACCGTTGCTTTTGTAGTCTGGTTGTAAATATGTCAATTAGCCTAATCCCTTGGGCCATTCAAGAATCCAGACAGCTTAACATTTTCCCCCCTCTCTCACCAGGGACCAGCTTACTAGATCATTAAACCAGATGTGTAGTGTTTTCAGGCATTATATGAAGAGTTTCATTCCAAAATGCTGTATGTCTGTTTGGAACTATTTTGAATATAACAAGTTTTTGGAAAAATAACAGCAGAGATATAACTTTTTTTTTCTCTTTAATAAAGGTGGTATTAATCATAACACTACATTGACACTTCTTATATGTGTAAAAGTAACTGCCTAAAACATAGCATTAAAAAAGAACATTAATGAAAGTTGTCGATAATGCATTTTAGAATTAAACCCTCTATATACAGTGAAGCATTACAACTTACCAAACCTAGTAAACCAAAGTTCTGCCACAGTGACTGACCTCAAGTTCAAAGCTATGTGAGAGATTTAAAAAGTAGGCCTTTTCACCAGAGAGACAGCAACTTAAACTGCTCATTTTAAATTGAATATAAATGAAATACAAATTATGAACCTCTGTGGGTCTGAATTATTATACCAATTATTAAAGACCAAACTGTACTTACTGAGTGTTTATTATCACTAAGGACTAGAGGAATGGAAAAACTTTCCATGTCGACTGTAATGTTATCTCTTCTACCTGGATGTTTGTGGAATAGATACATTTTTCACTGAAAGCACATGACAGATTATTAAATTGCTTTTACATATGAGTACATTCTTTACGGTCTAAAAATAGACTGTTATTTTCCAGTGAACCATCCTAATTCCTTTAGCAGGCACCCAAACCCCACACTGCGGCCTTCAAGTTCAGAAGGGGGCTGTCTCCACACGTGCATGGCCATCCAAACAAACACACAGCCCGGGGAACCAACCAGGACGCTTGGATCATGGCCTGTTTTAACTACTTGAGTTTACCTTTGGGAAATTGCTCTGAAAGATGGGTAAACCAGGAGGTCTGCAGCACAGCCAGGCAATGTCATGAAACCAATAACATGTTACCTTTTCTTGTATATTACTCTCCTCTGTGTTAAGGCACTTTAACAGTGTACGCACTGTAAGTCTTTGCTCATTAATCAATTTTGTTAACTGACCAAAGGATCCTACATGTTAACCAGTGCTCCTTGGTTTATGTTTAAGAGAGACTAGACCATGAAACAGACAGCCTTATACTAGCTTAAACGGAAAGCTCACAAAGTCGTACATAGCTGAAGTCAAACATGCACCTGGTCTGGGTTTTGTCTGTGAAAGTCAAACAGACGAGGATTTTGAACGCCCTGCTCTTCTAAAGCACCTAGGCAAAGAACCGACCCACATGCAACTACACAGATGAGGTCCATAAGGATAAAATCTGAGAAGTGAGCTTTCAAATGGGCCCTTTTTTCCAGTCACATGATTCAGCAGACCCAGCTCAAGTGCAGTGCATGCAAAATGAACTGGGTGTTTGTTCCTTTTTCAAGCAATGATAGTGGATAATAGGGCTGTGAAACACAACAATATTTTATAATTATTGTGATACATGCAAAAATATAATACGTTGATACTGAATTAATTATATGAAATTAACAGCTCATAATCAATTAATCAGCTTGAAGTTGTATCCTAAGCTAAATAAACAGATGTACATAGTTAGCTAGCTAATGTATGTAATGCTGTGACGGGACAAGCTGTCAAAAGAGTTTTGAAGTAGATGCTAAATACTTCTTAATAACAGAAACTGATATGGATTAGAATATTCCAGTGACTAACATCAGTGCTTTGAGTAAGAGTAACGTTAGCTCACTCTGACAAATCACTTACAATTAAAGTGTCCTCAGGGATTAGTGTGTCAGAATACTGACCATTTATCGATTATTCTGCTGCCTCAGAATCAACACCAGTACGTTTTGTGGACAAAGGGAACATTGAAGCTAGGTCAGACTTTCGTATGCTGTATGTGATGACTTTATTCTTCATTTTAAAAATATGCTCCAAGTAGAGCTGGGGGATATGGCAAAAAATGTTGTCACGATAAACAAAATTCATATCTTGTTTATGGTGGCGAGCGCTCGGCTATCCCGTTACAAATGACATCACAGTATTCAGACACCAGCTAGCGACGTCTGGATTTCTCTATTCTATCGTAGTAGTTTGAGGGGTGAATCGCAATATATCAACACCAGACAAACAGAGTCCTCCTTATGTTTAAACTGAAAGCGGTGCTTTTGTGTCGTGTTTGATCTACAGTATCATCAATTCTCTGTGTTGTGCGAGTGACGGAGCGCTGCTTCAAGTTAGCTTGCTGCTAAAAACAGCTAGCCTGGAAAGACAGCGCTCTCCTGCTCTCCAACGCCTCACAGCTTCCTCAGCTTACTCTCGTTTAAATCAGGGCTGTAATTTACGTGAACCCACTTCTTTCTTTAACTTCTGTTGCTTAGGAATGCACTAATACTAAAATATGACTGTCCGAGCGCTGTAGCAGCGCTGTAGTTGTGAGGATTGTGATTTAACGCTGCTAACGCTTGTTAGGATGTTAGGAAAGAGGTGAGTTCGCTGTAGGTCGGTACAGTTACGCCACTGATCTCGTCACTCGCACTCGGTCAGGAGAGCCGATCGCCGGTCGCTCCACTCAAACAGGGAATGTATAATTCCACATTTCAGATTTGGCTAAAGACTCATCTTACTCGTGGCCCCTCCCGCTCTAACCATGACGAAAAACTCGGAAGTGCGCCCTCTCCTGGCAACAGCAGAGTAGTGTCGCTTTCCTTGCAGTAGAAAACGCCACCAGGGCTGTCGCTGAACGTGGGAGTGTGGGAATGGTGTACTATATCGAACATTTATCGAACATGTCGTATCGCTCTATCGAGGAAAAGTTATATCGTAATAATTATCGTTATCGTTTTATTGCCCAGCCCTACCTCCAAGACTTTAAGCCATAGCTGTTCTTTTTCTTTCGCTATCTGCTCACACAGGCACAACACTATGAGTGAACCGCTGCCCTCTTCAGGAAAAGCCGATAATTCACTATTTGTTGGATGTCACTTTGAAAATGTAAACAAAAAATTGACAACGGAAATATCTGTTGATTATTATTGATAATATTGACAATAAACAATGTTAAACGCTTTTCTGAGCATATCGTGGATATTCTTGGTACTTCTAGTACGCTGAAGTACTAGATTATGCAAAATTTAAGCCACTTTAAGCAATGAAGTGTTTTGTAGCTTTCTTTTCAAGAACACAGATAAACCCACTCTGTTCATCAGTCTTTAAATATTGATTCTTGAAGTCAAGCAGCTCAAAAGCCTCAACAAATCAGATGAAGTTTAACCTCATTGTGAGTCTATGAAGGTTTCTGATGTCATTGTGCAGAAAGGCTGTAACGGCAAACAGACACTGCAAGTGCTTGCTAACTCCCGCTCTCCGCAGGAGTGGGCAGTAAGACGAAACTGCATTGTTACTGTGATAACTTATGTCAATATGCTTTTCTGAGCGTAACCTGGATATCATGTGAGTATTTTTAAATACCAACTGCATGTTTCATTACAAAGAGAGCATAATTAGTCCTGTTTAATTGGATTTAGTGCAATGCAGTATGTAAAGCTTTAAATAAAAATCATTAGTCACTGTTTTTGATAGTACTTTTATTAAATGTGGCACTACTGGTGCCATTAAACTTATTAAACTCAAATAATAAAAAAATAAAATACAAAATATAGTGACGCATATCGCCAATGCGAAAATGCCTTCCAAGCATTGTGATGTTACATTTTTGCCACACGACCCACACCTAGTTAAACATACTTTAAACTGGTCCTAATTCTCTCAATCTGGAATTTCCTATCCGGAAAAAAATGAGCAAATCCTAACTTACTAGCAAACAGGATTCCTAATGAATACACACAAAGCAAAGATATAAATTATGTCAGATCTTAAATGAATAAGTCAGATCATTTAAGATCTGATTTCAGCCTAAAAAACGTCACAAGTAAGTTGCACTCGGCCAATAAACAGTCTTAGATATGAACAGCGGTTTAAAGCCCTGTTGACATCTGGTGATCATGTTTCATTCACCATTACATTAGAAAAGCAGAAGCTTACAAGACAGTAGTAATCAACTAACAACCTGAATGAGCTGCGTGGGCTCGGAAATGCATGAGAACAGCTGCATCACCGAGAGCGCTGAACATGAACTTGATGGTTTCACATGAGAAAGTACTGAGGCAGAGACTACGGTACACCCTTTAAAAAGATGGTTCTTCAAGAGTTCTTTAGTAAACACAAAGGCTCCATACTGAACCATTTGTATGCTCACATGGTTCTTTGCACGCTGAACTGGTTCTTCGGATTGATGGAGAACGCGTTGTATATGGTTCTATACAGAACCTTTTTGAAAATGGTGCTGAGTAGCATCAAAAGAGTTTATCTATTGTTACAAGCTTGACACCGTTACAATAGCAGAACCCTTTTGGTGATATTTAGAATAATTTTCAAAAATGTTCTATATATAATCATATACAACACATTCTCCATTAATCAGAAGAACCATTTCACCAAGCAAAGAACCATCTCTTTTAAGAGTGTAGCTGCACCAAGATGCATCCAGAGCTAGCAGACAGACAGACACCGTGAGCAGCTGCTACTTCAGCTGTTTCTCGGTCAGCATACCTGCCCAGCTCCTTGCCCGGTATGAGGCTGTAGTGGTCAGAGAAAGGCTCACTCCTGATGCTGCTCTTGATCTCGCAGAGTAAACCAGAGCGGCTGTGGTTGGACTGGGCTCGGCTCCTCGCCGCCGGACACTCGGGGATCATAACGGCGGACTGAATAACGCTGCTTTACCCGATGTAAGCTGGAGAAGCTCTTCTCCTACAGTCAAGGCGCTCAGTTTGCTTGGTAAAACCGAGTTTAAGCAGGCAGGTTCTCGCACTCACTCGCTAGCTGGCGACTAGCTGGCTGTGTGGGACCGACTAACAGAGAGTCAGCCAGCCGAGCCCACCGCTTCACAGCTAGCTGGAACACACACAACAGTAAACTCAGTAAAGTAAGTCTGCGAAACTTGTCGGTCTGACTAGAAACCGCTAAAAATGAAACGGAAGTTTATGAAAAAGCGACTATGGAAACTCTCATCTCGGTTCGTAGGTTATGTTAAGTGTCTGTCCAGCTAAAAATCGTTGAGTCCGTCTACCAACTTCGATAGCTGCGCTCTCTCCTCTCTCAGCCTTTAGCCAGCAACGCTCGCTTTGATTTCCGTCACCATGGTAACGGCCTTGATTGACAAGCGCCTCGGCCAAAAGGGGCGGGGCTTGTTGTGATCAGGGTTTCCCTGCAGGCGCAGAGCCAAGATGTCGAGCCCAACTCACCTGAAAGGCTTTAAACTTTAACCTTCACAGTTACTCACAATCACCCTTGTAGCTTTGGATACACTAAAGTAAGCTGCGTGTGAAAATGATGATGAGATCTTGAATATGTTTCATTAACAGTGAATGGATGTTGGACGTGCAGTGCAGTCAGAGCCCCCTGCTGGTCAGAAGCGTAATGACGAGCCTCAGTCTGCTCACTTTTTCACCCAGCAATGCATTTTACAAATAAGTCTTTATTCACAGTCCATGTACAGAGATATAATGAAGGGAAAGCATTGGGACACTGTGAGGGGCTAAAATGCCTCTCAGGAATAATGTGGTAACAGTCTGAGGAGGACAAAACAAAAAGAGCAAACAGCATGAAATTAGTGGCACATATGTATTGGAGTACAGGGCCCGAGGGGACTTTTAAAAACAATTTAAGAAACATTTTTAGCAAACATATAATCTTTAACTCATATAAAAAGAGTAGTAAAAAGCTGGAACTGCAAATTAACGAATGTGACATAATTCAAAATTAAGCACAGTGTTATGGTGCATCAGATGCTAAACTGGCCTTTAAACTTGATTCCTCTTGTGATTCAAACATGCTCACATCTAAATGCACTTCATTCTTTCTATCACACTGCGATACAAGCTAAAGATGGAATGGAATAGAAATTGGGGAAATATTCCTTACATGACGCAGTCCATTATTCATTCTAACATGTGGAAGCTGAAAGATATTTCAGGTCTTGACAGTGTCGGTGCAAAGCACATTATAAGAAACCACAATCATACCAACCAAATCAAGGACACAGAGTGAAACAAACTGCTTGTAAACACAGAATAAGCATAAGCAAACTGGTAAAAGTTCATTTATAAAGATCTCACTTGAATACAGTTTGGGTAGTTCAATGTGTTTACATATTGAAATAATTCAGTGCATTACGGGATTAGATCAGCGTTTCCCAACCTCAGATCTGTAGTCCACCTGCGTTATACAGTTACAATTAGCTAATCCTACGACTCAGATGCAGACAAAACACTGACATTGCACAGTATGGGCCTGGTTTACAGGACTGGAGTTAGGAAAAACTGACATAGGCAATAGGTATAACAGTATTAATGTTAAGTGTGTTTTCTCCATTAATGGCCTCTTCAAAATAACAACAACGTTACTGTGTATACAAATAACTGTGTACACAAACAAGGCATTTCCAAATCATAGAAAATATTATAAATAATGATAAACACCACATCATAGTCAGGCATTCCAACCATGTCAATACAAACAAAAAGAATCACTCAGTTAAAGAAATCAATCAACACATTACAGCAGCCTTCCAATAAACCATATAAAAAGTATGTGACCTACAAAAATAATGACATTAATATCTGCATTAGGCATACATACTTACAGATAAATAGGAGAGGCCTGATTAGTGTCAGGGTCATATCGATGATAATATGATGATAAATGATAATAATTGCCTAGTTTTCAGCCTCTGTAGCGAGTAATATGGCTGTTTCTGTGGTCTCAGTAATGTATTTTGCTTCAAATAAATATGAATGTACAATGTCGAAAGTCGAATTATAGTGATCTTCAGGGCATTGGCAACAGTTTTTAAGAAGGAAAAGAAGTTGGAAAAGATGCAGTTATCTGATTGGGTACAGAATTGAGGGTATGAACCGTAGCTTAACGTCATGTCTTCCACTGTGTATTTTCTGATGGGCATCCCTGATCTCTCAAAACAGCTGCTGTGAAAACAGCTACAGTGTTATTTTGGAGCTGGAAACAGGCTCTGTCTACAGAGCATTGTGAGGAGATTAGCATTTGAGCTGCTAATCTGAGTATACTGTAAATTCGCTTACATCACCTGGCTCAACAGACTCTCTGCATGCTCACTGCTAGAACACTGAGGCAGCAGAGAATCAGGAGGCTGCACTTCATCATTTCTGTTCTGTAGTGTTTACATCTGTGTGGATGTTATCTAACTGATTAAACCGTTTAATGAGTGTATAACACACAGATGTAGAGTAGCCTAAACCCACACTCAAGTGAAAACACTGTTACCTTGAGTAAATGTACAAGTTTTATTATTTGAAAGTAGAAATCGGTCAAAATTTTACTTGAGTAACTGAGTAAATGATACTAGTTAGGGTGTTTTACCACTGCGCAAAGTACCAGAACCTTTTGCACCAGAAACTTGACTGTTTTTTCCATTGGCCTTCAGTCCTGTAGCCTGCTGAAAGTTCCAGTTTTATGGTTTTTCGTATCTGATGAATATTGGTACCAACAGGACCTAATGGTACTCAAGGGTGTTCTCCAAGTCACCAAGCACTATTACGTGACCAAAAATTGCACAATAATAGAAACAAGAATGATGTATCAGTTGCTTCTTTTAGAATTATTACTGTGTAAAGAATTTGGAGACATAAGCTAAGATGCTAACGCTAATAATATTAGCATTTGTGCTAGTAGCCAAATGAGGTTTTGCTTTTACTTTTTCCACTAAATCTTTGCCTGATTCTGCACACAATTCTGTAAAAGTAGATTTACAGAATTTGTGTGAACAGTACAGTATATTGTTTCATAGCAGCCAATAAGTTTAGCTAACTAGCAAACAAGGTAGCTAATTACCCAAATTACATGCTTTAGAGTGGTTATTATGACAGTTCCTGCTGTCTCTTATACAGGTGGAAAATGAACTAGAACTAGAACCATAAATTCTGTTGGTCCCCATTTGAGTCAGTTGTTTTTGACTGTGAGGTGGAAAAACACCTGCTAGCATTGGCTTTATCACTCGAGGCAATCATCCATTGAGCTCTGATTATCATTTGGGTCACAGTGACTGTGTGTACAGCACTTAGAAGACACAATATTACTTCTATATGACAAGCTGTACTTAAACTACCCCGTAATGTCAGTGAGGCACATCAAAGTATTTGCTTTACCTCCACTGTTGGCCATTGGTGATATTTTGCACTCAATATTCAGAAAGAGCAAACTATACGAATGAATGTTCACAGAGCTTTGGCAATAAAACTAACATGTCAAACATGGCAATAAAACTAACATGTCTTTCTTATTAAACTGCAGGCTACAGGTGAACTGTATGCCAAGTGGGATTTGTCCCCCATGCATAATGACAGCGCATCAGGAAAATGAGCAACGCCTCATTGGTAACATGGCACAGCAGATAAACAGTAGCAAGGGAACAGTCAGTGAGCTGAAACACAGTAGGCTGGATGCAGGTTTTCACTACACATCTTAGATTTTCCCTTCCCCAACCCTATAGTAGTACAATATGTACAATATAACTATTAGTTGTTTCATGCAATTTCAAGTCATCTCAAACAAAACTTCACATACTCTCAGATGAATCCTCAGATGCATTTAGATAAAAACAGTAGTGTCTTGAGAGGATAGGGTCACTGAAAATTAAATTACAAGTTAAAAAAAAAAAAACAGTCTTGGGTGTCCAAGAATTTCTTTACTCCAGACCAAAAGTGCTGGTCTCCTCCACAGCGATCAGTAGTTTCTCATACAGCATGGTGTATGAAGGATATGGAGGCAAATCCAGGCGGTTAAAGCATGTGTGAGCCCTGTAAAAAAAGAGAAAAAACAGAATAAAGGTCAAACGTCAAGAAAGTGCATTTAAACAAGTCTAGGAGCTATTCACCGCAGAGCATTTGTTCTCATACAATATGAGTGTGTATAATCAGGTATAGGTTTTATGCCATTTTCTTCAGTTTATAAAGTACAGTACTGTACAAAGTCAGAGGCCACTCATTATTTATTTAATTCCCAGTCAAAATGGCCAAGTACAATTTATTTATTTTTCAGAACATATTTCTACGAAGATTAGAAATAATCCACTTGCATAAGGAAAAGAAAAGTCAAAGAAAAATGAGCCAAAAAGTAGTTCAAACAATAAAATATCAAAAGATATACAGAAAATGGGACTCCTAACAACCGAACAACCAAGACCTGGTAGACCCCCAAAACTGTCACCATCAGATAAACAGTACTTAAAGCTTTTATCTTTGAGAGAGAGGAGAAAATCGAGCTCCACTCTTACTTCAGATCTGAAAAAATCCACAGATGTTTCTATCCACCTTGTGGAGCTACACCGTGTAGCTGTGAAGTAGCTGTTACTGAGAAAAAGAAATAAACAAGAAAGGAAAATAATTGGAAATCAAACAAAGAAGCTGCTTATGTTCTCTGGACACTGAACTGACCACACCAGAGTCCAGACCTCAACGTCACTGAATGTGTTGGGATTAATTTGATTGTGAGAAGCAGAAAACGCAACCAACTTCTGACTGAACTTATGAAGTGCGGAAAAATATCCCAGCACATTTCTTTGAAAAACTAGCAAGTCCCCTGAAAAGAATGGAAGCTGTAATAAAAATACTGAAAATTGTGATATTACATTAAGTCGCTGAGGCTTCTGCATAATTTTATACTAAATATATGTTTTTAGCTTTTTTCTCTGACACTAACAAAAGGAATAATTTGTTCTGAAAAGGCCATTGTGAACAAAAATTAAATAAATCAAGCATGGTCTCTGACCTTTGCACAGCACTATAAATTTTGATGAACAACTTTTTTAGTGTGCATCTTTCAATGTAACCAGAAGCAAAGATGAAACTGGGAGAGCGTTCTGCCTCTGTTCCTTCAGCTTGCCCTTATTCAGCTCAGTGCTGATGCTTTTCCACACAATGACAAAAACAAGCCCATTCTCCCTGTGACAGCGAAATATGAGCTCAGCACAGTGTTTTAGTGCTGACAGCACCAGCTTTTGATCCACAGGCTCTGCCAACGTGACAGTGCGAAAATGACATTAGAAAGTGAAACGCTAGATACGTCAGTGAGAGCTTTTTAAACAGTCAATGTTGGGATGACAAACTTTGTCATCTCAAGTAACCTTCTTTACAAGTCTAAATAGCATGGAAAGAAACCCTGAAAAAGGGGGCTTTTAGAGCCTGTGCTGAATGAATGACTCAACTCATTCCCTGGGCACTGTCACAGAAATGAAGTCAAAATATCAGTTCAATGTTTGGATCTCTGGCATAGCTCACAAAAGATTTTGTAAGGGTTGTGACTTGGGTTGACAGTGATGTGCTAAAACTGCTATTTATTCCTATTAGCGGTGTGTGCCCTGTTGCTTTAGCACTTTAGATTCAGTTAAATGGCACACAAGGCCAGCTATCAGGCGCCAACAAATGAAAAGATTATAGCCGTTTTCTCTATGTGTTCCTGTGTTTGCTTTACTAATGGCTGTTAACACCTTGGGAAAACATAATGTACTACAAAGTGTTCTTGCTAACTAAACACATGCACTTGAACTTGCACTCTCCCAGAGATGTCAATGTGTACTTTTCACACAGAGTTTAAAGCATGCAAACTATGAAGTGACTGAAAGGGCAACTTAGTTTTTATAATGTAGCACAGAATTTTCAAACCAATCCTAAGTGATTCCATATCATATTTAGCCTACTCTAAACACTGTACACCTGACTTGAGAATATTCAAGGTTCATTATCAGCCAGAAAACTAGATGAACAGTCTGTACCGTACACAGTAGAAGTGGGGTAACCTATCTAGTGCCATCCAAAAAGTAAGTATTATGGTCTCAAACAGGACACTCTTCTTCCCCAAGGCCAACAATGAGGTCAAGCTATAAGAAGAAGTTCAGAATTTGTCCTTGAATTTGACTAAATTGGGCCAGGCACAAAACTGTCAGTTTCGTATGCTTACTTAATCAGTGCAACTGATATCAGAACCTCTTAGAGCTATTTAAACATCCAACTACTATTCAGAGTGAGGAGGGTGTCATGCCATGACCGCGCACTGTCCTGCAGCTAGAGAGGACATGTGAGAGTGAGTCAGCGTGAGTCATACAAATAATGTCAAGTGAAAACTTCTGAGCTAAGAGCTCTGCATAGGTGTTTTTGAGTGCGAGTGGGCGGGCGTTTTAATAGAAGAGTATTTGATTTATTGCTGCTAATATGTGATACCACAATGTGCCCATGGCACTAAGCCTTTTGCACCAGCTTCAGATGCAAATCAGACACATTCTGCCCATGTGTTATATATGAAACTGCTGCACGAGCCTTAATGAGTAGTTTATGGGCTGTGTTTACTGTAAAACGTAACTTACTACAGCAGTTTTTAACTGATTTCTTTCCGCCTTTTAAAACCAGGCATAAATTCACGATATGGTCTCAAAATACAGGTTGCTAAAAGAGACTTCTTTTGTGAATGGCAGCAGATACAGCAGTTGGATGGAGGCACAAGCCTCAAACATGATCTGAAAGAAGGTTTACCATCAGAAAATAGTGTCTGAACTGTAAGGACAGAGAGGGCACAAAATGCAGCCGCAACATGCGCATGTAGTCTGTGTTACGGTTATTCTATTTTTTTTTTTAGCCATGTAGAATGTTTTGGTGGGAGGCGCACTGTGGGTGCATACTGCAGTCGAATTAAGGCACATTTTGCGGTGTGCCTGTTCTTGGATGTACATCTAGCCCTACCTGTCCAAAAGTACCCAAACACCCCTTCTAATTAATTGAAGGGGATTCAATTGTGCACACACAGTTTGTTTCATTTCCAGAGAAGAGCACCATCAGCGGAATGTGACACTCTGGAGAAGCCACACATTAGACTAAAATCACCATGACTAATGCCAAGCGTCGCCTACTCTTGGCTCTGGAGCAGTGGAACTGCATTCTCTAGAGTGATGGAGCTCAATTTAATATCTCTGGGATGAGTTGAGGTGGCGTTTGTGATCCAGAACCAATCATCTAACATGAGTACCTGACCTCACTAATGCTTTTGTGGCTGAATGCAACCAAATCCGGACAGCAGTGTTCTCACATCTAATGTAAAGTCTTTCCAGAGGCTGTTACAACAGAAAAGAGGGGACAAACTCCCTCTTAATACCACTGATTTTAGAAAAAAATGCTGGATGAGGTGTCTAGAAACTTTAGAACCTACAATTCTGGTTTCCCAGACAGGGATTAAGCCTAGTCCTGGACTACATTTTCCTTTCAATTAAGAATTTCCATTCATAATGCTGCATAGTACAAAACATAGGCTTAATCACTGTCTGAGAAACCAATCCATAGTGAATGTGGACATGAGAGAAAAAGAACACTGTTAAGCACAATGGACCTCATTCACCAGCCTTTCTGAAGAAGAAATTTCTTCCTAAAACCCACTTACGCAACTTTTACGAAGATTCTGATATTCACCAATGTGGGATTTGTTCTTAGGTAAGTTCTTATGTTGTTCAGTGGTTTTCCCGAGTGATGAACCTTGTGACACGTAGGGCAGCCAAAATTTCTCCGAAAATGGTCTTGCAATCTACTCCAACTGTCGGACTTTGTCAGTAACCAGACAGATAGCTAATTCCTCACCCTGACCCTGTACCTGAATGACTGGAATGTGGGACAGAGCATAAGCTAATGTTTAATGCAAGCATAGTTTTCCAACAGACGCACCTCGTACCCAAGCTCAAAAATGCCTCAGGACCTTTCTGTGGACTGGAATGTGTTTCACCTCATACCTGGGTAGAGAGGTGATCTTCCCCCATTTCTCAATGCAGAACCGACGTAGGCCATTGCTTCCACGTAAAGCTGCGAAGCCCTCATACGGCACGCTGGACGTGCCCGTCACAAACTGCAGCAGCCTCAGCCTCTGCTCGTTATTAAAGCGCTCCACAGCCCCCCAGAACCACCGGATCACTATGTGTCCATCATGGTAGCCTGGATGTAGATGGTTGGTTAGAGGGGAGGAGAGAGGAGACAGATATATATGTAAAAAAACTGAAGGTATTTCATTCTATAGAAACCAACAGCACATTTAAATTGACTGAAAATTGTCCATTGCCTCTGTAGCATTGCTAAAACATGACAAGTAATCCACCCATAAACTCTACATGAAAAGTCAACAGGGGCACTACAGTTATGAATGAGGCCATTCCAACACTACAAAACCACCAAACCACAGGGGTCAAAAAAAAAAAAACATAGATGTTGAATGCTTTGCTTCTGACGTCAAAAGTTCCAACCATGGCGATGAACAGTGAGAGAGAGCCATTGTTTGTTTGTTTTGGCATCAGAGGTGGGAGAAGGTGTTCTGGACTCTGCTGGCCTTCTACAATGATTTATAGTAGGACTTTTGAAGAAAAAAGGGTCAAATGGCTCAAATGGAGCAGATGATTAGCCGAGGCAATTAAGAGCTTACACATTAATGAGGGTCAAATGAGCGTTTGGCAATCCCAGCACAGCACTCTTGGAGGTTAATGATTTAGAGATGTTTGTGGATATTTTTGGCATGGGAAGGCATCTGCTGCAGCTGTCATGCTAATTTCATCACGACCTGACAGACCTGTATCTTGCAATTGATGAATTTATTTACATGCACAATTACACATGTAAAGGACACTTTTGCCTTAGAGAATCATTATGTAACAATTTTACCTTAAAGTAACAGCTTCAAAATCATTTTGATGGTACACTAAATTATAATAGGGAGAAACAAACGCCTGCTTAGCACTATGTAACTTTGGTGGAGTGGGCACAAAACCTCTTGCGAGAACTGCATGATGGACATCATGGCAGAAGTTGCCAAAAAACCTAAGAGGACGTTGTCGGAGAAAGTGAAGAGGAGAAAAAGAGAGAGTGACCAAGGAAAAAAATCTAGGACTGGTTTTTACTCGTTGCCAAGAGCTAAAAGAGATGCACGACAATGAAAATTCGACAGCGGAGTATACAACCCTGCCAATGTTATTTATGAAAGATTGCAATGTAGGCTGTAATCTTATCTGTATCATCCCTGTCTCATAGTGTTTTGTAGTTTTTTTTAGATGCCTAAAGTCATCTAACAATGTCATTTAATAAAATCCTGTAAAATTACTTTTATTATCTTGTAAGTTGACAGTGTTCTTTTTCTTCTGTTGTTATATTTGTGGGTGTTGTGCCAAAGTCCGTCTTGCCGGCAGAATCTGCCATTCGTGTGCACGCACATAACGCAGGCATATGGAAGTTTCAGATTACACTCGCGATTTCGGCTGTTTACTCATAGCATTGACGTGCCTACATGATGCAGAGGGAAGTCGGATTCCGTATTCATTAGCTCATCAACAAACGCACGTGTACATGATAGGGGCTCACAATTTATAAATGTATTTACAACAGTGGTGTAAAAGTGAAATACACTCTGCATTTGTAGGGGAAGTCCAAGAGCAAAAAAAAAACAATTTTCACATAATGCTGCTTTAAATGACTTACATTAACCAACTGTAAGGACAGTCCCCCAGGAGCAAGATTATCTGGCTCGCTTAAGGTCACATTGGAAGCAGAAACTGGCTCTGACTCTGTAACTTTCACAGTTCTCTGAAGTTCCCACTTCATTCTTACCTCCTCTGTACTCTGTATTGGACCTCCAGTCGTTCAAGTCAATCTCTGCTGTCCCCGCAATGACCAGCTCTAGCTCCCGAGCATCAAAAACTGACACCAGACGTGAGTCAACCACCTGATCAGAAAAACAATGGGTTTAAATGAAGACTGTCTATGCTGACATGCCTGTAAGGACACGCTTAGTCAATTCTACATAACAGAAATCAGTTTCAGTACTGTATACAATATTCAGTTATACATTATTTACAAATGCTTCCTGTGAGCTGACTGAACCTAGTCTTCCATTAGACACATTCATAATCATGATTCTCTTCAAGCATAATCGCGATTCATTCTAAATTCAACTGGATTGTTTTTCTTGGATTGTCTTGTGTCCTTGCCAATGAATTTAATTTAGATGTAATGATTCCTTTTTTTTTTTTTTTTATTTCTCAAATCATCCTCATTCTCACAGTATTTTTTTTTTTACTAATCCATACATTTTGAATCATCAGCCTGAAAAATAGGCAGCTAGCTAAAGGTCCAAAAGTACAGAATACATGTAGCTCCTACTACAGTGCCTAAAAGCCAAGGATCAGAATACACTGAAGGCATGTCAGTGTGCTTGCGTACCTCATAGAAACCTCGAACCAACGCTTCTGTCTGTTGTACCACCCCTCTTTCCACCCTCCACTTGGCCATTCGCTCAATGTACTCCTTCTTATTCTTCTCAGTCACCTGAATGTTGGATCCACCTGACTTAAGCTCCCTCTCTGTTACCTGTTCATAGCAAGCAAGGTCAGACCACAAGAGTATTATGAGTACTTTTTGTGCTGTATACATATATATATATATATATACATATATATATATATATATATACATATATATACATATATATACACATACATATATATATATATACATATATATATATATATACACACACACACACACACACACACACACACACACTGATCAGGCATAACATTATGACCACCTCCGTGTTTCTATGCTACTATT
>JAILXH010192718.1:4088-20730 GCA_023558415.1 Piaractus mesopotamicus | reverse complement strand
TACACTTTTTTTTTTTTTTTTTTTTTTTTTTTTTAACAAAGAAGCCTCAACAAGGTTGGGTCCAGCCTTTGCCTTAATTACAGCTTCCATTCTTTTGATGAGACTTGCTTTCAGTTTTTCAAAGGAATCTGCAGGGATATTTTTCCACACTTCCAAAGTTCAGTCTTAGAAGTTGGTTGCATTTTCTCTTTCTTAAAATCTCAAGCAAATGCGGTGATGTCAAGTGTCTAAGAGTCCCATTTCCTTATACAAGTGGATTATCTTTTAACTAATCTCTTCCAAAATACCTCCTAAAAATGACTAACTTAGACTTAATGGTCATTGTAACTGGAAATTAAATAAATGAAGAGTGGTCTCTGACCGCCTGGAAACAGCAAAAATTTTGCCATCATGCTAACATTAGCTTGATTACATGACAATAAATAACTACATAAAATCTATTCTAACAGCATGACATTTACCACACATACAAAATAAACTCTTTCTTAATGAAACCAGTCAATCTGAGTTTAAGTATTTTTCTTATTAGGTTGTATGGGAGTGCTGTAAAGCTTAACCTTGTTCAACCTTGCAACAGTTGCATTGGAATGACACATTTGTGGGCAGAGCACGGATAGGTCAAATGCAATGTCAACTGTGTTTCCTGAAAAATTCCTATTTAGCTTTGGTTTAGGCTGGACACTGGAAACTGGACAACAGTCACATTAGTATGCGGAAAACAAAAATGCAGTTAAAGCTTCCAGAAAACCAATCAATCAATCACTGCCATCGACTTACCCCACAATCGATCTCTAAGGTGATCGTCTAAGCAATAAATAATAAATGGGACAAGACGAGTTTAATTAGTGAGTCAAGACAGCAATCCAGCTGAGGTTTAGATGAGGATCGAGTCCAATCATGCACCCTTCTGATTACTATATAAGTATGTGTAAATATGTATATGTGTTAGCATGTGTTACATGCATGAATGCACTTTGAAACCCAGAGGAGGCACTCTGGTCTGTTTCCTTAGCTGTCAGCTAGCTTGCGCTTATTTATCTTCACTTCATGGATGATCCGATGACTTCCGCTAATGCTTTGCCCTGTAGCCTCGGGGGAGAGGAAAAGAGATGAGAGAGAGAGAGAGAGAGAGAAAGAGAGATCCTCCTATGGTGGAAACAAATATGAATTTAGAGCTGGAAACTGGCTTTGTACAAAGCCTCTCTGCGACCATTGTTTTGCCAGGGCTCCTAGCAGAACTCCGAGCTTGCTCCACGCCTGGCTGCAGTCCAAGTACATTTGCTATAATTTCCATCATCACAATCAACAATAACTTGCTGTGTTTCCGAAACAATGCTGCTTTTCTGTGGAGCAGCAACATCAGATGTCTCAAACAAAGCAGATAAAGATACATTAGCAGAAGACAAACGCTACATTTAGTGATTTTAAAAGAGAAAAATGGTGCTAATCGGTTAGCATGGGGCTGTTAGCTTCAGGCAAATGATCGTACTAACAGTTCTCCATTAATCCATTAGCTTTCATACATTAACCCTGATAGGCCTATATGGTATAAAGGCTTCTTGCATTTTTAGGTAATTATTTGTCACTCATAGCTCATTAAAGCAAGTGGAGAAGTTGGAGATTCTTAATTTTCAATCAATTACACATTTACGTTTGTAAAATAGAAGATTTATTGCCATATGACTATAACAAAGTTTGTCATTGACATCAAAACAAATGGAAAAAAGGTTGAAGGTCAGAGCTGAACCTGATAAAACAGAATGAAAGTCGAAGGTGAATGTAAATAAGTATGCAACACCAATCAACTGTATCTCAAAACAACAACAATAATACTACAGTTCTGAGGGTTAACACTTTAAGGGTGAAGTATTGCTTTAAGAGATGGCTAATTTATAGCAGTTTGTCAGTGGTCATTTCTCTGAAGAGGGGAGATTTTAAACTGAAAGGGCGATTGTGGACGGAAGATCGTTAGTCTGACGGTTGTTAAAACAGCTGAATCAATATCATTAAGTAATTACTCTCAAGTAGAGAAAGCAGCACTTACTGAATAGACAGAGTGAGAAGGGTGAAAAGAGGGCATTTAGTTGGGAGAATAAATAAGCATTTCATTCTGCCTGGGAAGAATTTTAGGCCTCTTTTAAATATCATCAACTACCACGATATATCTTAAATGTCATGATACTGAATTTTATCAGTACTGACCAGCACTTTTGTGATTATGAAATTCAATGCAAATTTAAACATTAAAATCAATCATTGCAATTTTCCACACAGAATGGTCCCATCACAAGGAGGCAATTTTAATCAATTTATGAAAACAACTCAAACAAACACAAAACCCTCTCCTCTGGTCAGGCTATTCACATTTAAAATGGATGATTGACAGGCTGAAACAATGGTGGCAGATCTCTCATTTGCCAGCTAAATTCACAGCGAAGGGCCGTGTAAAACGAAATTTAATTGTGCTGAAAATGCCACATGACAGCCATTCTGTTCGGCAACAGCTACGACAAAGCGACTTCAGTTCCAGTTCGTGCAAAGCTCCTCGCTGAGTGGGCTGTAGGCAGGTAGGAACATGCATAGCCAACGGCACAGACAGCAGCTTCAAAAGCTACGAACAGCCCAGCTGCTCACTGTGATTCTTCATGCTCTGGGTGGGATGCAGTGATAAATGACCATAATTTTACCCTCTAAATGCTTAAGTGTTATTCAATAATCATGTAATAGGTTTGGTATTCACAGTATTATTATTATTTGACTATACTACTTTTTGGTATAATTAAAAACAGCATGAGCATAAATTGCTTTGCAGCATTTAAAAAATCTGAAAAAAGACCCCTTTTAAACTGCAAGTGTACACTCATAACTACATCACTTATATGTTAGTCTAATAGAACAGATACTGAATAAGTCTTAAGATTAAGATTAAAAACGTAATAAAAGCCTAATGTTTGAAGGATTAATTGAACCATATGGTTTTGTTGATTTTCTAAGTGAAAATACGTTACATGTCCTGTACCAACAGAACAACCCTTTTTAGTGCTATATAACACCCTATTTAAAGAGCTTCTATGTAAAACCACATATAGCACATTCTCCATCAATCTGAAGAACCCTTTCCCGATGCAAAGAACTCTTTAATCATGAAGAGGGTTCTTTGAGTGTTCATAGTTCCACATAGAACCGTTTTCTTTACTAAAGAACCCCTAAACAACCATCTTTTTTAATGTGTAGAGATACAATGTTGGCACTTTGCTTCCTGGTTATGGCGTTCAAGCCACTTACTAACGATGCTATCGTTCACATGGGATGATTTGGAAGAATAAAACCTGCTGGACGTTTTCTTCTTGTATTTCTCAAAAAGAAGCACAATAAGTGTTAGTTTCTTTAGCCTATCCATTTAGTGTGAAGTGTGATGTGGTGTCAGATTTCTCGCCCATAACACCACCCATAAAGATCCGCTCCATTCCTTCCTCTGCACTGCAAAATTCGTCATGGACAGATTCCTTGCAGTTCAGACAAAGATGTTTTGCCGAATATGCTCTGAACGGAGCCTGATCTTTAACTAAAAGAGCAGTTAAGAAGTTTAATTCAGTTCAGTTACAGTCAGCCTAGGACAATTTATCTCTTAAGATAAAAAATCCTAATAATGTCCACTGAAAATATTCAAAAAAGAACAGAACACTGAAATAGACCATGTTTGTAACTGCCTGTTTTAAAAGAATATGAACTTCAGGTTATAATAAGTATAAAGTGTTTTATATGTGGTAGTGAGATTTAAAAGTAAAGCACACGCACACAAACACACATACACTCAGTCTCCTTAATTAAAGTGACAGCACAGAGCAGCCAGTTGCCCTGCTATTAGCTCCAGCACCTGGTCTTTACTTGTGGAGCAGAAGTGGTGGGTGGTTGCGTGACTGCCCACTCTCCGCTATGTCTGTGGAAGCTGCTGACTGTGTAATTGCCATGAGCTGACTCGCAACTTCTTAAGAACTGCTGTTCTTTTACCACTCACTCAGAACCCAACTGATACTTTTCTGTTATTTGGACTATTCTACAGAATTGAAACTGCAGTCCCACATTAATTAATAAATAAATAACAAGCTATTCAGTATCCAAACCTCAGATATTCACAAGAATTATATTATGATCTATTCAAACCTAAGGCATTCATTGAGAAAGTAATAAGCACATAGCCATGCATTCTCTGCAGCCAAACACTGGCAGTAGAGGGGGTCATACTGAAGAGCTTGATGACTTTAAAAGTAGTACTGTCATAGGATGCCACCATTGCCATAAGTCAGTCTGTGAAACATTTACGATCAACTGTAAGTGCTAGGAGCAACAAACAGCTCAGGAACAAGGCAGCAGACCACGCAAACTCACAGAGTGGGGCCAACATCAGTACAAGATCTGTGCATTGAGAGCTTCATGATGGGTTTCCATGGCCGAGAAGCTGAACACAAGCTTAAAATCATTATGTGCAATGCCAAGTATCAGCTGTAGTGGTGTAAAGCACGCCACCACTGGACTCTGGAACAGTGTGTTCTCTGGAGTGATGAATTGCGCTTCTCTATCTGGCAGTCCAATGGGTTTGGCGCACCACATTAATGTAAATGGTTTTGGAATGAAATGTCCAACAAGCTCATATGTGTGATGGTCTAGTGTCCACAAACTTCTGGCCATATAGTGTATATACAAACTCCTTATTTAATGCAGTGTTTAATGTGGTGTCTTGCAGATTTTAGTGTTTTCTTGCTTCAATACACCCACTTTATTTCAGTAAGAGCTTGTTAATGAGATGATTATTTGGACCAGGTGTGCTGGGAGCAGGGCAAACACTAAAATGTGAAGAAGCAGTGAACCTCCAAGACCAGGGCTGAGAAACACTGATACTTTGTGTTGGGAGGTTTCTGTTCCAAACCCTAACCCCTAAATTTCAACTTGTGAACATAATACTTTTTTGTATTTTTTAAAAGATCTTTCTGATTTCTTTTAAAGTGAAATTTGAAAATTTAAATTTAATGAAATTTAAGTTTTATTTTGAAATAAAAAAAAAATGTATCCCAAAAAACCAAAAACAAAGAAGTTGTTTCGCATTATGTCACTAACAAAACACAGAGGCTACGTTCACATTACCAGTTTGAAGTGGCACATGCAAATCTGATCTTTTCAAGTCTGAACTGAGTCACTTTCATATGTGGTACTATATTGGATACGTATCCGATTTGTGGCCATGCGACCTTAATGTGAACGTTCAGATCGGAATTCATGTGCTTTTTTTTCCATTGCACGTGCGCCATCATTCAGCGTTACCATGGAAGCAGCGCCGAACAGAAGTCAAAGCCTGTAAATGGTGGAAAAGCAACACATCTCACCTTTTTCGCCTTCGCCTCGCTCTAATAATGAACAGCTGAGAGCTGATCAGAGTAAACTGCCTTGCAAGGCTCGTTCTGCTGGTTAGTTTGTTTGCTGATGATTACCGAGTAGGATGTGCATATGCGGGTCATTTCAGGACACCGGTTCGTTCACATTGACAGATTTAAATCCCTACCTACACAAGTGTGAATCATCGTGTTAGAGAGATTGGATTTGAGCAAAAAAACAGATTTCTAATGTGAACGAAGCCAAAGAGTTTTAGTCCATAGGCAGAGGCTTACTTTAGCCACGCCCCTGCATTTTAGAGCAGGAAGTAAATGATTTTGTGTTGTAACAAAAAAAAAAAAAAGGGTTTTATGTGCGTACAACTTTTCAAAGCTGTGTTTGCTAGTCATGTACTGGATAGAGTTGTTGAGTTATTCTCAAAATTAGCTAAAAGTGTTTGTTAGAGACAAAATGGAATGTTCAATTATTTCTTTTAATAAAATAAACATAAATAAGGTATAGGATTTCAAAGCAAAAGGATTTTAGTCTAAAGTCCACGCCAGTCTGAAGTCTGAAACTTTGACTTTGAGCCAATTCGGATGACCAATAGAACAACATGTGTGAAAAGTGAGGCTAAAATCATAGAAACATTAAAGGATTTTAACAAAATCTGTTATATTGACCTATTCTGACACTCTGTCCTTAAATTGTTTGATTAACAAAATATACACTCTCAAAACTGACCCTGGGATTCAGTGTCGCAACACAAACTGTTGCTGTTGTAACAAAATCTTGCCATTTTTTCTTTTTTTTTTTTTTTTTTTTCATTTACACCATTTGTCTTTTTTATATTGTGTGAATATTGTAGGATGAATGGATTGACAGACGTGGTATAAGTTTCTCAATTAAACACAGACATTTGAAGCCTGTATAAGACGTTCTACACCTCTATTTCTAGTTTGTAATAGATATGAACATATATTTCATCTTGTATATTGCAGTTTTACAGTGACCCTTTCAGAAAAGAATCCTGGCATGGAGCTGCCACTGTTTTCCATAGCTATCCATAGCTATTTCTTCCTCTTCCTCTTAAATTTTTCCTTGCTACTTGCTCACTGAGGCTTGGACTCGGATTTTCTGTAAAGCTGCTTTGTGACACTGCCTGTATAAGTGCTATATAAATAAAGTTTGACTTCCGTTTTTAACAATTAACCGAAACCTAGTTAGGCAGCAACTCATATTTAGCGTCACTTACGTATCTAGGACCTCCAGAAGACCTAAAGTGATGTTTTTAATCACAAAATTTTATGAAACAAAATGTGATTGGTTGATTCCAGTCACTTCCTAATGATGGTGGTAGTTTATTTAGTTTGTAAGGCATTCTGTCCAGCTTCTTAAGGCCTAAAAATGTGAGACCTTAATTGGCTGTATCTGCTTAGAAACCACAGAGATAAAAATCATAATTGTACCATTCTCCATTGGCCGTTTCAAGGTTTTAACTCTTCAGTTTCAACAAAAACATAACAATGAAATAAGAGTACTACAATACTTGCAGTATTTAAATACACAGTATTCTATGAAATTTTTTTTTAAATCTCAGAAATCATCAGGTCTTTGGTGGGCCCTGAAGGTTCCCCACTGATGTATATATGTAATTACTTTATTTAAGCTAAAAATATAGATTTTGTGGCACATGTTTTCACTGCATTACTGTAGACTAAAGTCTAAATTCATAAGTATACAGAAGCCTTCCTGCACCTTCTGCTTTCATGAGGTTGAGCAGATATGGGCCTCTGGCTGCCATGGCCTTGGTGCATTTTGACTTGTTGTTGTTTTATGCTGATGAGCAACGAGCACACGGTCCTATGGCGTGCCATGTGACTCATCAGTGGCTTTTTGTTTGGGAAGCGGAAATCGATTTCATGCATGACTTGGAGCCGCGCTGAGAGTACAGACCTTCTTTATTGGCATCTCGCAACTGATGGGTCCTCAATATGACTGCATTGTGGGATTGCTATGCTTGGGTACCTCAGTCTTTCATGGGCTTTGAATGGCAGGTCGATAAAGATGGCACGCTAACCCTGGCAAAAGTGCCCATACAACAAGGATTAGATCAGTAGCTGTACGATTATTTGTGTTTTCATACATTTATAGGCCCAAAAAAAAAATTTAATTTCTATAAAAATGTCTTTGTAAAGTGTTTTTATAAAAGCAAAATGTTTTCATTTTTTAAAAGATAAAACTAAAGATCAAAACCATCTTGTTTTGGTCATGGTCAGGGTTAGGGTTAGAAAAATCTTATTACATACATATAGTTACTAGGTACTAATTAACTGTCAAACAATTGTTTGACCAATGTTATTGATTAAAACACTTCCAATAAACAACAATTCTTATGTGAATAAGCAGCTTTATCATGCAAGTTGAGGAATGTTTTTAAAACGTACGCATGAAGGTGTAATAGGCAAATAGTTCCGCTAGATAGGCTGACTGGAAAAGAAACTCGTAGCTAAAAATAGTGTGGATTACAGAGCACAAACCACAGCAATGTACCGTATGAAAAGCAAACATCTGCAAGTTACGAGAAACTGTTTCATTCATGTCCTACAGAAAAAAATGGCTTTCTAAGCTACATCGAGGCAAAACTAGACCCAGCATGTTTGTTTCAACTTTACATATGTAGCACTGAGCGGAAAATATGACTTTAGTACTTTCAATTACCTTACATTTTATACCATTTCAGTTGTTTTCATCAATGTTTTAGGCTTTGTCATATAGTCATAAACATATTATAGTCAGTTTAAACAAAACAGGGTTCTTAAGCACAGTTTTTGGGCGTTGCTATAAGTGTACATACATAAATGTGTGGAGTATACTAAAATGGCTTCAAATGTGATTCAGCCAATCAGATTCACAAGTGGAACTATTTGCTCTATGACTGATATTTTGATGGGTTGTGTAGTTAGATTTTAGACTTGCTAATTAACAGTTAATTGCCAAAATGTACATCTACATACAATGGATATGACACGTATTACTATTTTATACAGGTAGGTAGTTATATGTGAGACAAGTTGTAGTTGTTGTGGTTATTATTATATGTAGGTACTTGTGTATAAATAACATTATTAATTACATATTATTACATGTAGACACTTGAATATAAATAAGTAAACAAATGTGACCTGTGTCCAAACATTGTATAAAAACAAGTGTGTGTGTGTGTGTGTGTGTGTGTGTGTGCATGCTTGCTTGCTCTTGTGAGCGTGATTCATTCCCCTACCACCTCCTGGACATAGACAGTGGATGACAGAGACAAATAAACCTAATTTATTTGGGGCAACAGGGATTTGGAAGTGTGTGGCAGAAACCTTAGATCTGACCTGAGTGAGGGAGTGTGTGAGGAGAATGGAGAAGACGTGTAGTTCATAAAACATGAGGGGCGTCAGCCAGAAGAACTAGAGGTCAGACACCTGTCTCTCTCTCTCTGCTTCACTTATCCTCTAATGGATATGGCAGACAATCATACTAGTATCACTGCTTATGGAACTTGCTTATGGTTGAGATGAATAGAGACACAGAGAGAGAGAGAGAGAGAGAGAGAGAGAGAGAGAGACTGAGCAAAACTGAACTAAGAAAACAAAAAACATGATGGCGAGATATAGGGCTGTCCACCTATTACTGGAGTCCAATCTTAAGAGAAAGCTTCCCATTGGTCGGCGCCTGGTGATGGCAACCACCATCGCAGGCAAGCTGCCCCTTATCATGGTTGCCACAGCAACAGCTCGCATGATAAACAAGAAACCATGTGAGCCTTTGGCGGTCTGGACAAAAGAAATGGCCAATCAGCCAAATCCCCCAAGATTCAGTCTAATACCCAGTCCCAGAAGCTGCCATTAAATATTAACGATGGCCAAATCCATTGAATTGCATATAATAATTCATATGAACTGGTCAGGTAATTAGCAGGCTTAGCACACAGTCTCATTGGCCTGCTTGTGCATTTGGACTCTTTGAAGCTCGATGTCCTTGTGTTTTCTTTGTGTAGCTTAAGGCTAAACAACACCGCTCATCTTTCAGAGAGCGTCATTCCATTCCAGTACAGACAGAGGCTTATACATTGGTGAATAATGCCAGTAGGACCCAATTGAAAATAAAAAACAGGCTGAGCTTTGTTTTTGTTTTAAATGTTTCTGTAATATGACACTAAAAAGGGAGCTCCTTACCTTGGCAGGTGAAGCACTTGACATGGAAGTGGACGTTCTGCACTCGCACCACCTCTCCTTTGCACACCTCTCGGCAGCGAAAGCAGGCAATGGACACTTGGTCATGGCCACTTTCTCCCCGATAGCCAGGGTGCTGGTAAGGCCCTGTGGAGCAGAGGCAAAATTCTGAGATCAAAAGCCCACCACCAATGCACACTTTCCAATTCAAATTTAGGCCCTCAAATCTATTGTACAATTAGATACGTCTAATACAGCACTGTGCCCCTTTCATTTATTCCACTTAAAACAACCTCATTTCCAAAAAAGTTAGGACGCTGTGAAAAATGTAAATAAAAACAAAATGCAATGATGTGCAAATCATTTAAACCCTATATTTAATTGAGTATAAAGACAACATATCAAATGTTGAAACTGAGAAATTTTATTGTGTTTTTTTTTTTTTTTTTAAATACAGCCCAATTTGAATTTGATGTGAACAACACGTTAGAAAAAATTGGGGTTAGGGCAACAACAGGCCGGTAAAGTTGAGTAATGCCAAAATAAAAACACCTGGTGGTTGATTGACAACAGGTCAGTAACATGATTTGGTATAAAAAAGCATCCCAGAGAGGCTGAGTCTTTCAGAAGCAAAGATGAGGAGAGGTTCACCACTGTGAAAGACTGAACTATCAAATAGTGCAACAATTCAAGAATAACGTTTCTCAAGAATAATGTTTGGAATTACTTGGATTGTGAGAAGCATAATTCAATACTGAAAATCTGAAATTATATTTACTTGTCGATGCTTCTGGGTGATTTTTCTGTTAAAAGTTTCCTGTTTTTTTTTTCCTGATGCTGAAAAACGAATAACATGTACTTAATAGTCTGATTCACCAGTAGAGGCCTTTCCTAAGGCCTGTCGCCCACATTACCATCAGGATAGATGCACAGTCATTGTTGGGATGTAATGGAATACAAGTACTGAGAACATGTATTTAGAATACAGAAATTAAGTATCTGCATTCAGTCCAAGTTATATTTTGTAAAGGCAGTATTCATAATAGTTACTTTTTTCATTTTTAGGACACTTTTAGCATACTTACCCACTAAACAATAAAAAACACACCATCTTCAAAAGAAACACGTTCAATGCTTGTATATGAACTACACTATATTGCCAAAAGTATTCGCTCGTCTGCCTTCACACATATATGAACTTGAGTGACATCCTATTCTTAATCCATAGGGTTTAATATGATGTCGGCCCACTCCTTGCAGCTATAACAGCTTTAACTCTCCTGGGAAGGCTTTCCACAAGGTTTAGGAGTGTGTTTATGGGAATTTCTGACCATTTTTCCAGAAGCGCATTTGTGAAGTCAGACACTGATGTTGGACGAGAAGGCCTGGCTCGCGGTCTCCGCTCTAAATCATTCCAAAGGTGTTCTGTCGGGGTGAGGTCAGGACTCTGTGCAGGCCAGTCAAGTTCTTCCAAACCAAACATGCTCAGGTCTTTGCGGGTTGAGGTCAGGACTCTGTGCAGGCCAGTCAAGATCTTCCACACCAAACTCGCTCATCCACTTTGTGCACTGGTGCGCAGTCATGTTGGAACAAGAAGGGGCCAAACTCCCCAAACTGTTCCCACAAAGTTGGGAGCGTGAAATTGTCCAAAATCTCTTGGTCTGCTGAAGCGTTAATGTCCAAAAACTCTTGGTCTGCTGAAGCATTAAGAGTTCCTTTCACTGGAACTAAGGGGCCGAGCCCAACTCCTGAAGAACAACCCCACTTAATCCCCCCTCCACCAAACTTTACACTTGGCACAATGCAGTCAGACAAGTACCGTTCTCCTGGCAACCGCCAAACACAGACTCGCCATCGGATTGCCAGACGGAGAAGCGTGATTCGTCACTCCAGAGAACACATCTCCACTGCTCTAGAGTCCAGTGGCACGGTGCTTTAGACCACTGCATTCGACGCTTTGCATTGTGCTTGTTGATGTAAGGCTTGGATGCAGGTGCTCGGCCATGGAAACCCATTCCATGAACCTCTCTACACACTGTTCTAGAGCTAATCTGAAGGCCACATGAAGTTTGGTGGTCTGTAGCGATTGACTCTGCAGAAAGTTGCCGACCACTGCCCCTCAGCATCCGCTGACCCCGCTCTGTCATTTTACGTGGCCTACCACTTCGTGGCTGAGTTGCTGTCGTTCCCAATTGCTTCCACTTTGTTATAATACCACTGACAGTTGACCGTGAAATATTTAGTAGCGAGGAAATTACACAACTGCACAGGTGGGATCCTATCACTGTACCACGCTGGAATTCACTGAGCTCCTGAGAGTGACCCGTTCTTTCACAAAGGTTTGTAGAAGCAGTCTGCATGCCTAGGTGCTTGGTTTTATACATCTGTGGCCATGGAAGTGATTGGAACCCCTGAATTCAATGATTTGGATGGGTGAGTGAATACTTTTGGCAATATAGTGTATTTTAAAATCAGTGCATGGCCTGTAGCAAACATGCTTTTTAGACAAACTCTAAAGAAGACCACAATTAAGTTTCTTTACAGACACGGACGTTCCCGCTAAAGCCTGAGTCGATTGATAAATCAATGTGATCAGTCATTAATCTCAGTGTTACTGAGCTCTGCTAAAGCCTAAGTAGACTGATAAATCAATGTGATAATCAGTTGTTAATTTCAGTGTTACTGAGCACTGCTAAAGCCTAAGTAGACTGATAAATCAATGTGATGATCAGTTATTAATTTCAGTGTTACTGAATTCTGCTAAAGCCTGAGTAGACTGATAAATGAACGCATCTATGTCATGGCAAGTCATATACACATAATTAACTGAAAATCACATAGTTACCCACTTTACAGGCAAATTTGCAAGATTTTGTTTTTGGAGTAGGTGAATTCTTTGCTTAGTTAATGAGACAGCAGTGGGTTTGTGGGAGCAGCAGTGGACTGAAGTGAGCGATGAGAGCCAAAATAATATTACAAATTTTGTAACTTCACGAGTGAACCTCACAACTTTTAATGAAACATTAACAGAACAACCAGTACAGTTAGGAACACACACACACACACAAACATCATCTAAACCGCTTGACCTTCTGGGTCACGGTGGGGTGCTGGAGCCTATCCCAGCTGTCATTGGGCGGAAGGCAGGATACACTCTGGACAGGTCAGTTAGGAACAGTGTGAGTTAAATAAAAATTACAGCAGAGTTTTTTTTTTTTTTTTTTCTGTGTGCTTTATCAATATGTGTTCTAAATATATTCTCTATACATTACTTTATGTATTGTAATGTAATGGAGTGTATTCAGTATTCAGCCATCACTACTTTTTCACAGTATTTTGCTCAACCCTGTGCACAATGTTGCTACAAAAATGCTCTTAACTCTTTAAGTGGCCAGAACCTGCTGTTAGGTCCAAGCATTTATTACACACTGCTATAACTTGAGAATAAGCCTATTTGTTAAGTAGGTGCACTGTTATTAGTGAATAATCAGCCTCAGGATGTCATGAACCTGGGATTTTAGATGTTTAACTATAATCTATGTTGACGTAACAAGCGTTAATTCCAAATAATTTTAGACAATTTGTACTGGTTTATTTATCATTAACAACTTTTGTTTTTGGTCCAGTCATCGTTAACATGTTTGTTTACTTGTAGATTAGAGCTTTTTACTAATGTGGGAATGTGTAGTCCTTAAAAATGACAAATATGGTGGATTTGGTGGAGTCAGCCATCAAACTTTATGACAAATGCCATGACAATGACCAGTAATGTAACAGAACCCAAAAAAAACTGTCATGCCACTCAGTCTTTCATGGCATGTTTAAGGCATTATTATGTCAGTGTTAAGTAGCAGGGATCAAATACAACGTTACAGATCATCATTATTTCATGACTAAGCTGTCATTTATAGTATGTCGGACCTTTCCATGCCTACATTCCAATACCCTGAGCTAAAGAGGATGCGTTATAAATCTTAGATTAGTAAGCACTAGTATATTGAACAGAAAATCGAATTGAAAAGAACACAGTAGAACAGAACAAGTCAGTATTTAACAAAATAACATATTGGCTAGATACATTAATATCTGCTAAGACATTATTGTCAGTCACTGAAAAGAAGTTATGTAATGAGCGGTGATGTAATGTCCAATGATCATGATGAAATGCGCTCTCTCTCTTTCTCTCTCTCTGGTGATATGCTTTGCCACAGATGGACACTTCTGGATTTGTCTTTTGTGTTCGTCTGCTTTGGCAGGAAGCCATTCTCCTGTATCAGTCGTTCTATTGTGACTCCAACAATGCTGGCAGACCAGCACGCTTCAGTCCTTTGTGCCATAATACCCCCTGATTAACCATACCGTGACAGCATTAAACTATAGCACCAGAGCAAAGGATTTATAAAACTAATGGAAGACGAGAGCTGATGATGAATGCTTCAGACAGTTAGAGGTACACTGGGTTGCATCCACTGTCACCTTTATATGGCCATCACTAGGAATAACAATACGTTATCGAATCACATTGTATCGCAACAAATCCTATCATATTGTTGTATCGTGGCTAGCATGTTAGCTTGGGGCTAACATATTAGCTTGTGGATAGAGCACTAGATTGGGACATTTTTGTTTCAAATATTGCACTCTTGTAATGTTAAATGCTTTAATAAAATTAAAATGTAAACATTACCAAATTAATGTAAAGCACATTTTCAGCCTTTCTTTAATTTAACCATATTGAAAAATGTATTGAACACTACTGTACAATATTGAATCATGAATTTTGAATCATTACAAATGTAGCTGTCAAGTACAATACCAAAGTTAATACCCAAGTAATCTACCAATGATTTTGTTGATTAAAAAGGGCCAAACCATAAAAGTGGCCTTAAATGAGCAACAACAAATCACACAAAGATTTCAAAATACTTTATTAGAAAAGGAAGAAAAATAGTATGTCAAAAACTTCTTTAATCCAACCAGGAAAATTTAAACTGTGCATTATTATCTTCTAAACTGACAACTGATCTTAGCAGAGGTAAATTTATATAGATGATTTTTTTTTTTTTTAAATCGAGTTTAACTGAGTAACTGTAACAGCTCTACACCATTACATTATTTACTTTAAACACTTGCAGATCATTATGGAATACGACAAGATGGGAACAAGTAAGCTCACCATTTTAACTCAAACGCATATAACAAATTAACACATGCACCTGCGTACAATTTTCAGTGTATTTCATTGTCAACTTGACAATGACTTGCCAATTTCCACCACATTCATTCATGGCTTGAATTACCTTTTGTCCTTTAATATCTTCCAACTAAATACTGTGCATGGATTGCAGTGGCACACAATGTTTCCATTAAAAGAAAATTATTAAAATGATCCTATAAGCAGCGGCTAACACTAGTAACAGAGGCTGATATTATCTCTAGGGATGACACAATACCACTCTTCTTGTTTGATACCAGTACCAGTGCTGAAATCAACTGTACCAGTGCTATTTTCAACTGTAGCAATTCACTTAAGACTGCCATCTAAAAGTACCATGTTCAAACAGCTCTAACGTTTTACTACCCTACAGGAACAGAATATACAACTGGAACTTTTCCATAAAAAAGAGAAATATTACTTACAATGCAAACTAAACTAAGTATAATTCTAGCAATGCTAATGTTCCGTGACTTGTTACTTATACCAGTGTTTCTCAACCCAGGTCCAGGAGGCCCAATGCCCTGCACATTTTAGTATTTTCCATGCTTTAATACATCCACTTCAACTCAGTAAGGGGTTGTTAATGAGCTGAATAGTTGGATCAGGTGTGTTGGGAGCAGGGAAAAACAAAGTGGAGGCTAAAGTAAAAAGATTCCACTTCCCATGAGGCTTTGAGCAGAAAAAAATCCAGGCATCAGTGTGATTGTACAGGACAGTCTACTGGAGAGCTTTGTGGCTTAAGGGTTTTTCAAGAAGGCATGTAAACATACACATGCAAGGGGACTATAATATATTCGGAAAGTCTGCAAATAATTGGGGCAAATTGCCAATCGCAGCTAATGGCTCTTGAGTGAGCCCCACTTTGGAGAGATCAAGTGGATTTCAGACCACTTCATCACTGAGAGCATTTTCGGAGATGGCTCTTTAAGTGGATGTCCTGATGTGAACCTGGCTGCATATCGACTGAGCACAAGTAGAAGTGGGAGCAGCAAAGCACTGCATATCTCTACTGTGTTCTCATCCACAATCTCGCAAAAGAGACCAAGGGTCAAGCAAGAGTGGGAAGCATCAAAAAGATCTTTGTGATTGCTTGCCAAAATCCAACCAACAACAGAATGGAAAACTCAGAAACTCAGACTACGCTCTCTACAAGAACAAAGACCCATTGAGGTGTTTACCATGAGGCAACAGACACATAATCGATCAGAAATAAGTGCTCCATAAGGACAAGATAATGAGCTCATCACTACAATAGAAGGTATTATTATAAAGGACCCTGGGCTTTCAAGAGGTCTTACCACATTTAACAGGCACTGGCATATGCTGAAGGTTCTCAAAGATCCTCCAACTGTGAAATCACTGGAGATCACAGGCCACAAATCAGATGAAAGTAAGCTGAAGACTGAGGACAGAAGTCTGTGAGAAACAAGTGTCTGAGAAAAGGAGAGGATTACACCGATCTGATCCACTACTAGACCAAGCTAAATCCCTTTTAAGACTGGAAGAGCTGCATATTCACGCAAACCTCAGTGGATTTTGTAGTACTGTGAAAGCAATGGTTCAGTTGAAAATCTAATTTTCACAATTTTTCCCTTACCTCAAATCAGACATGTTTTGTGCCTGATGTTCTCTTTTTAAGTGTTGCACTGCAGCTATGGGTTTAATGTAGATAGCAAGTAATAGAACCTTAGCATTGTGCAAACCGCATATCTAAATCATCACCCGCTTGCCTCAAACTGCACTGAGGGAGTGGAGCAGAGAGCACTTTGGCACAGTTTTGCCTGGAGCAAGGAGCGGCTTTTTTAGAAACTCTGAGGATTGCTCCAAGTTCACC
>JAILXH010192686.1:0-10910 GCA_023558415.1 Piaractus mesopotamicus | reverse complement strand
TTTTAAACACCTCAGTGTTGCTGCTGGACTGAGAATAGTCCACCAACCAGAAATATCCAGCCAACAGCGTCCTGTGACCACTGAAGGACTAGAGGATGACCAACATGTACTGTGCAGCAGCAGATGAGCTATTGTCTCTGACTTTACATCTACAAGGTGGACCAACAAGGTAGGTGTGTCTAATAGAGTGGACAGCAAGTGTCTGACCAGCTCGTACAAGCCCAACACACGCTAACACACCACCACCATATCAGTGTCACTGCAGTGCTGAGAATGACCCACCACCCAAATAATACCTACTCTGTGGTGGTCCTGATCATTGAAGAGCAGAGCAAAAGGGGGCTAACAAAGTATGCAGAGAAACAGATGGACTATAGTCTGCCTACAAAGTGCTCCTATTTGGTAAGTGGAGCTGACAAAGTGGACAATGAGCGTAGAAAGAAAGATGGTTTTAATGTCATCGGTGATCAGTGTATATCATATATCACATATTTTGTTAATTTCTCATCAAGCCACCTGACTGATTCTCTTTAAATGATACTCTGATGACTCATGCGCTGCAGCCATTATGAGTCATCTTCGAGAACACGGCCAGGTACTGAGTCATGGGTTTCAAATGGGCCAGTACGCATTGAACAAAACCAGATGAATTTCCTGACTGTGACCAAAACACTCCATATGACTGGAGGCACTATGAACTGTGGCTGCTTAAAAGTGACGTAAAATGCAAATTTCACTTGTCAGAATCAAATCATATGAATCAAGAGTAGCTACCATTAAGCATCAGCTGAATACTGTGTCTTAGTGCTTAGCATTATTCACATGTAGCTCAATTAGACAGTAATGAACAATATAAAAAGTTATATTAAGGGTATTTATAAGATTTCTGAATTAAGCATTTTGTTAACATTTTCAAGAATTACATTTAGCTGCATGTGTCATGGGTCACTTCAGAGGTGAGTTACTTGTGCTACATGAATTACGAGCTCACTAAATACTGCGCTTCTGCACTTACTAACAAAGGCTTCCCTTTGTTAATCACTGAAATAAAATCTCTACATGTACACACGTATGGAACAGCCTGATATTTTATACGAGATATAACAGTCTCATAACAAAAAAAACTAGAAAAAAACATCACATGAAGTTAGTGCCAAAAAACATTCAGAAAAACTCCTGTGATTCTCTGGGCAATTCCCACTCCTGCCTAACCTTAGCACCCTCTACTGGTGAGACTAGAATATACAACCTCAAACTTTGCTTAAAAGGAAAATAAATCTCACTATCCTAACACATATTTTCTCACCTAAGTTGTTTCAAACACAAAGTGATTTTTTTGGTGCATGCCACACGTTTCCTAACAAAAAGAAATTACCTTCTGACATTTAACCCTTTCTCATTCGAATACCCTTCATTGTCCATTCTTTTTTTCTTTCCTCTTTAATAAATAAAAAGGGGCGTGCAGGGTGGAATTAGACAAGTGTAAAGCTGTAGCACATATGTTGGGAAGCCATGGTATGGTGGGACCACCCGAGGGTAATGTTGCTGCACAAGTTCTGGAGTGTATGGTGGCTGAAAAATATTAACAGTTTTTACAGAGGTGTGTGTCTGGAATGAAGGCTGGCATAAGGATCATAAGATAAATATCTGGTTGGCTGGTTCTCACGAGCAGAACTTCTAATTGGATTTGCAGGGTTACTGGGAGTCAGGACAGGTTCAGGATGTACAGGATCTCCTGGAGGAGGTACTTCAATTTCACCCTCATTTGCAAGGGGATGACTCCAGGACACATCAAGTTTTCTCCTTTGGACAAATCTTGTTTCCTCAAGGTCATTTTGGGTCCTGAACTCTCCCCTCCACTTTGCTGCTGTAGACTGCTGACGTTCCTTGCTAACTTCACTTGTCTCACCCTTATAGATTCTTTCTCTCTATCAGGTACTCTTTCTTTCTAACAGGTTGTCTGTTGGACATCTTTGCCTGAAGTTCAACAGGAATTTGGCTTGCTGTGGGCTCACCAGCAGGTCCACAGGTAGCTATAACCCCTGCTTTGGGCCCATCTTGCACTGAGTATCAGCCAGTGGTATGTGGGGTGTTTGTTGTCCTCTGAGTTCAAGTCATTCTGTCTCTCGTCTGCACAGTTATCAACCCTTGACTGCTTTTTTTTGCCTGGGCCACCCCCTTACTCAAATTCCATATAAGGACCTCGTCTCCTGGCTGTAGGGTTACTCCTCTCACGTGTTGGTCATAGTCATTATTTTTCCACATGCTCCTGACTATCTACTATGCTCCCAGGCAATGTGGTAAGCCTCTGCCATTTTTCAGCATAGCCCTTTGGTCTTTTAGGTTCTTCTTCAGTTGTCAGTCCGAGTAACAAATCTGTGGGCAAGCGTAGGTATTGGCCAAACAGCTGGAAGAATGGTGAATACCCCGTGGCTTCATGACGTACAATAAATCTGCATGTACAATTTGGGGGAGGTATTCCCCCCACCATCCCTTTTCCTTGTTCTCCAGGGTCTGCAACATGTGCAGGATGGGGCAATTAAAGCACTCTGCTGGGTTACCCTGAAGGTGATATGGGGTAGTTCTCAAATGCCCCACTCCACTCAACTGCTGCAGTGTCTGAAAGAGATCATTCTCAAATTCACAACCTTGGTCATGATGCAGCTTGGCTGGGAAACCAAATCTTGGTATGAAGTCACTAAAATTCTTTTGTGCTGCTGTCTGGTAAGCATGTGCATACCTAGTAAAGTGGTCAACTTTGACTCGTATATACTCGTACCCACCTTTACTATGCTCTAAGTGTAGGTAATCGATGGAAACAAAATCCAGAGGTGAACTAGTGGATGTGCTTGTCATGGGGGCCTGCGCAGTTGTTGCATGCTTCTTTTGCTTTATGCATCAGCATTGTCTGATTACAAGGGCCTCATCATGTGGGGCCAGTAAAATCATTCTCTAGCCACGCTTAGAACTCTATCAGTGCTGACATGGCCCATATCATCATGTAAGTGTCAGAAGACCAGAGACTTGTAGCTAGCTAACTGTTGCCTCCCAATTGTCTTATGGTACAAGAGCCCGTTCTCAGTCTGGATCTTTCCCTACTCATGAATCAGTTTTCTGACAGCCCCACCAGCATATTATTTCACCTACCAATGAATCTTTTCTCTGAGCTTCCTGCAGTTCAGATGAATCAATTGCAGACATTAACTGTCTGATGTTAGGCTCTAGCTGGCCGGCTTGGTTCAGGGTTACAGCAGTGACTTACGCCACATCATGAGTTTCCTCTGCTTGGGTGCCCTCCCATGTATCACTAACAAATTCTCTGAGGAGCTCTTCTGTGGTTTCAAAAGAATAGAGGGCAATGTCAAGTGGCCACCGCTTGCCAGGACGCTAAAGGATGTCAAAGCAGAAGTCAGACAACTCACCAATCCAATGATGGCCTGTTGCATTCAATTTAACTGTACTCATGATGTAAGTTAAGAGATTTTGTCTGTATAGATGGTAAAATATGGAGCATAAAACAGTTTGTCTCTGAATTTCTCAGTTTTCTCAGTTTTCTCTCTGTGGGTGTAAGAGTTCTTGAGCCAAGTCTAATAACCCAAAGCCTGGCATTCCGTCTTTCAGGTACAGGTATCTTTTGTCAGAAGGATCCATATGAAGTACAAATGGGAGCTCAAAGTCAGGGTAAGCAAGAAAAGGTGAGGTTGTCAGTACATCAGTCAGCTTACACAGAACTTCTTGGTGTTCCTTTGTCCACTGCACAGGTGTTTGAGAAGATAGCTGCACATCCTTGTACCTTTGCCCCTTTGGTTGCGGCTGTCCTGGTGAGTGCATGTTTAGCCGAAGTAGTTCATAAAAAGACTTGACAATGCAGAGGAAATCCAATGGTTATAGCTCAAGAATCTGACGATCCTCCTTACATCCTCTTCAGCAGCAGATGTCTCATCCTTTAGAGCATACACAGCTTCCAGATCTGCGGGTTCAATACGTACACCATTATCTGAAACCAAGCAACCCATGAATCTTACCTCTTGTTTTACAAACTGACATTTTGTTGGTCTAAGCTTGACCCTATGATGCTGAAGAGCCCTGAGGACTTTCCTGAGTGCTTCAACATGGTCCTCAAAAGTCCAAGCATAACATAAAATATTGTCCAATTATGGAATGCAACACTCATCTCTAAGTGTGGCAAACATGTCTTCCATACTACACTGAAATGCAGCCGGAGCATTGGTCAATACAAATGGGATATACATCTACTAATAGAGCCCCCAGGGAGTGACAAAGGTGTTGTGACCTTTTGGCTGTGAACCCCTGGTAGTATGCCTTCCCTTGATCTAGTATTGAGAACCAGCTGTGCCCTACAAGGGTGGCAATTAGATCCTGTATCCACTGGTTTAGCAGCTTGTAGTCAATACAAAGTCAAAGGGTACCATCTTTTTAACGCACACAGACCACAGGTGCTGAATAGGGGGGCATAGACTTCACAATACACTCCTTCGCCAGAAGATCTTCAATGTACTCCTTTACCTCCTTGTAGAGTGGTCTTGGAGTCGAGGTGTATGAACAGGAGTGTCATCCTTGAGTGTGATGGACATTTGGAAGCTAGATATACGTCTGATGTCATTGTCTTCTCATGAAAAGGCATTTGATTCCTCACACGGCATTTGTTTTGCTGCTCGTCACTTAAGTGGGTAACATCTGCTGGTGAGTGCCAGTGTTTGTCTCCATCTCTCCCACTGCCCTGTCAGGTCTCCAGAGAGTACATTATTAACTCTCGCATGGATTGGTGGCTATTCTTGGCTCAATTCATCAGTTAGCATGATCTTAGCTACATGGTGAATGCTCCCTCGGTCAGAATGATGTTCTGTTTTGTGTGATTGCTCACAGGTACTCTCAAGTAGGAACTATCTGCCTTGCAGATTTGCAGTGAGCTGTCACCCATGTCCAGCTTCTTCGCCTGAATGTTGTCTTTATTTGGTTCAAAAAATACAAGCGGATCGTGCATGTAAAAGTTAGGGGGCACTCTACACTTGACCAGATGGGATAACAGCATCACTCAGTCCTACTTTCAATCTGCTCCCTACAACATCAAGGTCTGTTGCATCTGGATGAAGTTTATAAGTGCCTCAGCTGATCAATCACATTGAACCCAAGTAAGGGGTGGTCAGTGGACACACTGCTCACCAGAAAGGGTATGTGCATTGAGAAGTCTGGATCACTGCTCCTGGGGGGCTCACTGACAACTGATATCAGAAGCACTGTCACCTACTTGCCCCAAATGAACTCTAAATGCCCTGTGATGTAAAAATGACAGATCCTTTAAGGAACCAGAACCATCAGGCTGAGGCAGAGTCGAATGGTTTGGGTTACGATTTTGGATAGGCTCATGTTGTGCTGGGTTGTGGACTGGTTAAGCATAAGAAACGCAAGCAGGTGGTGGAATTATTGAGGTAAGCCTAGGTGGCACAGGTGGCACGTCTGACAACGTTTTAAGCTCAGTTAGTTTCTTGCCCGAAGCATCATATTCTGCCATTAACTTCTGATACACATGGACCTGTGGATCAACTAAGTAGCCAGCTACTGTGTGTTCTGTCATTTCAGACTGGGTCAGCGCACTGGTATGTGAAGTAGCTGATACATTCACTTTACTCTCTAAAACTCTAGGTTAACTCCTTCAAGTTACAGGTTGTCTAGCAGCAAGATCCTCAATCTGTCAAATAGCATTGTTGGGACAACCTCTTATCCTCTAACTCAAGCAATGTTTAACAATGTAGGTAAGCAACCCTCCTCATCACCTCTAATTACCCTGGAAAAGTCAAGGTCAGGTACCGGCATGGTGCTCTCTGTGACTTGAGAGTTTATCAGCAGTCAGCCTGTAGAGAGTCTTCTTGATCTTCCAAGTCAGCCTTTTCCGTTCACCGTCATCCATGATTTGCTCCTCATCATCAGCCATCACTCAGTCCTTCAGTCCCTTTGAATTTGTTGTGCTTCTCCTTATCAGCTTGGACTCCTCATTCTCTGGTCACCTCCGCTGCCTCAGCCGAACACTACTTACCCCCTGCTCTGGGCCTGTGGCTCTTAGTCTTGGCTTTATAGATTAAGGGATCAACACCAACAGTCATTGGGTGATGCTCGTACGGTCCACCAAATTTTGTTACAGGTCCCTCAGGGTGAGGTTCCTGTAAACACGAACCTGTTTAAAACAGGAAAAATAAAGACAGGAGACAGTTGCTGCCTTTCATGCAGACTGGCTGTTGTCCTTCTTTTATTAAAAACTGCATTTGCTTATTTCCATCAGCTATCTTACTGTCATTTTTTTCCCATTAAAAATAACATCAATTAATAATTGATTGAACAATGAATAAATCAATGAACAGTATTTTCCAGTCAGTCTCTCAGAACATTGTCTGGATAAATTAACAACTTATAGTTCTTGTACATATAAATTAGTAGTTCACTGAATACCAGCACATCTTTTTTTTAAATCTTTACATGTACACATGTATATGGCACAGCCTGTTATTTTATACAAAGATAATCTCATAACAAAAGAAGTAGATAAAAACATACTGTCAAGTGCCAAATAACCTATAACATAACAACATACTGTATTCATACTTTCTTGGTAAACAAATTCTGCAATTTAATATCTGTTTTATTTACTCGTAATGTACATTAAACATAATTGTCCATGCATTCAATGAAATGAAGTGAACGGCAAATGAGGACACTGAAAGCAATTTCTTAGACGATTACTACTTAATGACTCAAAGTTTTGTTAATATATTTTTAGACTTCAGTATATTTGATTTGTGTTATAGTACTGTGCAAAAGTCAGAGAGTGCCCTTCATTGAGTTAATTTCACTTTTTTTTAATGATTCAGCATCAGAAAAAAATCTGAAACTATGTATTTAATAGAAAATGGCAGAGAATCTTAAAACAAATATATCCCTTTTTCAATATTTAGTAGGACTTTATTTTCCCCTTACAGATGCAAGTGGATAGATTAAAAGTTCCAATAATTGTTTTATCAATAATGTATGACATTACAGGGTGGTCTGGCCTTTGCATGACACTATATGTATTAATATCATGGTATCATGTATTTGAGTTATGAGTGCTGGAATGAAGCAGTGTATGTGAAAAAGAGTCTTTTATTTGCCACTTATTTTTCTCTACAATTACATCATTACAAAATGAATAAATTGAAAAACCCATAATATATTTATATAGAAGTAAACTTGCTTTTTTTTAACCTAATCTCTTTCGGTAGATCTATGTTGTACAGTTGATTACTACATAAAATAACTTCAGTATGTTTCCCCAACTTAGGACAGAAAACCCACTGACACAGATATACTTACAATAAAAGCTGATGGGAAGTTGCTTCAAATTAACATAAAAAATATTGAAGTATTCTTTTAATCCCTTCAACTGCAGACCTATTTTTCAGATATTGATCTTAAGATTTGTTTTGTAACTACTATATAAATCAACTATTTGTTAACTAGAATGAAGCTCGTACATAAAGAATGTTATTATGAAAGTGAGGAATTGAAATGTGGCTCTACGTTCAGGCCGTTAAGCTTTAAGTGGTTAAACAAATGCTTTACCTTCCCTTTGCTTTTCCTAGAGTATTTCAAACGAGTGTATCAGGGCTCAAGGTTAAGCACACTTATTGAGTTATTATTCTTAAGACATTATTCAGGACCTACTACAAACTACTAATTATTTAATACTATTTTATTTGCTATGAGACCAATATATGACTTAATCCTTATTCTAAGGAACACATATTGGGGATTCATTAAGGTTCACCTAAAGCCAAAATTAGATACTGCTAAGTTGTAATAATGCACAATAGGCAATTTGTTAAGACCTTGTTATGTAAACTATTGATCACTAAGTAATCTTCTAAAGTCTTATTAAAGTATAATTGGCACATTTGATTTTTATAGGTTCTAGATAGCATCAAGTGACTTCTGGAATTTATTACTATAGAGCTACTAAGATTTCAATAAATCACTAATACTTCATATACCTTCATATAACTTCAAATACATGGGAATATGTTTAATAAATTTCAACCTACTTGAACAACTAAATGTGGATAAATGAACGCTCGTATGGAAGAGTTTTCAATACCATCAAAAATATCATGAAAAGCTACTCAAACTGTGATGCATATTGACTCATTAATAACTTTAGTGCTTTTTAAACTTTTATTAGCTCTAGGTTTCCTTTCCTGGACAAATATTGAGCCTAGTTCAGGATTACACATCACTCTGAATGGAGAATCCCCACTGAAAGCAAAACATAGTCCAGAACTAGACTTAATCCCTGACCAAGAAACTGTACTATGAAGTAAATAACTCCAGAAGTCACTTGATGCTGCATAGATTGTCTAGGATACAAAGGTTGCCAGTTTTACACTAATAGGATGAATTTTATGCTCAATAATTTGCATAACTTAAGTCGTATTGTGCATTATTGCAACTAGTAACTTAATTATTAGTGACCTTCACATAACAGACCTCCAGATATGTAATAATACAGGTCATAGTGAATTAAGCTTAAAAGTGTCTAAATTGGGATTTACTGGGATTTTACCCTAATTTAGTCATGGCCAATTCTCACCCAGTAGTTAGAACATCCTAGATCTCACAGTGCTATGCTCTCCAAGGATGGCCTCACTGGGATTCAACAAGGGAACCTCATGATGCTGGGGTGAGGTTTAGAAAGAAATTTCTGTCAGTTTGTGAAAATGCAGTTGTTAATTGTATATTGTCACTTTCCAAAGAAAAACATGCACCTCCAAAATGGTAGCATCACAAAAGCGAAGAGGTTTTATTTCAAGTAACTTTTCTATTCTATTCATCCTGGAATTTTCACACAATGCAAATGACAGCCACTGTGTTCAAGTGGTGTAAAGAAATAAAAATAGACAAAAATTGAGATTATTTGCACATTATTTGTTTTAAACTGGGACAACAACCACATAAAATATTGAATACAAAATTATAGTTTATAGTCATCTCTCTCAAACATTCTTAAAACAGTGCCCATATATGAAACACATGGTTTATGATCTGCATTGCAGTCCTTTCATTTTGAAACAAACTGCCGAATGAAAACAGTGATAAAAATAAGAATGATTAGATCCTGACAGGCAGTCATGGTTGAGAATCTACCTGTGTGTCTGACCGTGCATGGGTTTCAACTATTAAATGGTGGAAAAAAGTGAAATAATTGTCATTACTGTTTATTATAAACTTTAGAGTCATTAAACTGTCATGTAATTTGTCTGTTAAGTGACACAAACTTTTACAGTAGGTTATATGTAAATGTAAACCTTTGTAAAACTTTTTTGTTTGCATTTTATTGACAAATTCTTGTACAAATACAATCATGTTATCAAATCACCATCACTTAACCGTAACACAAAGTTTGTTCCTAGAATGTTCTTAAAGGTAGATTAACATTGTCCAAAAACATCATTATGTAACATAAACTGTGGCCCTGACAAAATCCTCAAAACGTCCTCTGAATGTTACAGTTAATACATTATGTCTAAGTTAACGTTTAACCTAAGTTGTGTGAACGTTCCCTGCTAGCCGAACGTAAAAAAATTGTCATTAACCACACATTTACAGTTATGCTGTTATTTTTCAAAACAGAAAATGAGCTGATGCAAATTTTTGTGGTAGATTGCATGTAAATATACATCTTTTTTACAGTAAACTTGTTGTTATAAAAATGAGGAACTGCAGTGTAGGAGCCACATACAGGCCGTAAACGTGAAAGCAGTTAGTATTACAATGTCTTTACAATGTCATTACTTTTCCCAGACTATTCCAAGCGAGTGTATCAGGGGGTCAGGGTCAAGCACACAGTCAAGGACCTGCTGGCAGAAAAGAGGTCGCGACAAACAAATGGGCCACGCTTCACTGTAAGTCCAACATCCAAACTCACCCTGGTCATTAAGCTCAACTGAAATTGAGTCCCCTCTCATTGTTCCCATGCACTCCATTCTCTCTGTCACTCCACTCTCCTTTCATGCATGCAAACAGACAGTTGAAAACAGTTGGTATGGCTATCTGGTAACACTGTGCATGGCTTTGCACTTTATTTACCCATCGGCTTAATGTTTTATTCCAACGATTTTAGGCTTTGGTCTCTGATGGAAGCATCTTTTTTTTTTTTTTTTTGTAACCTTCTGGTTCCTTTCTCTTCCCGGTGTGGTCACATAAATCCTGTCAGCAAATACCTAAACATAAGCAGTAAGCAGCTGAAAGGAGCCCCAGCAATCGCATGTGGCTCCACAATGAACTCAGCAACAATACCCACAATGCTAATGGCCATGAGCGTGAACCGCAGGAGGCTGCGGCGAGTGAAGCTGCCGTTTCGGTGTGTGGTCTGCCTATGCAAAGTCACCGTCTCGCACACCTGCCCAATGGCATCGCTCTTCCTGCAAACCACACACAAGTCCTCCATTGTTGTCACAGACGAGCCGAAATGGGGCTTTCAGCCGTCTTGCTGCGCCGGCAACGGCAGTCTTTCATGGCTAAGTCCTCACCAGTGTTTCTCACGGGAGTCGCTTCTGTTTGCATTGCCATTTTGGGATGTGTTTATGCAGCCTAAGACGAAGACGTCCAAAATACATGCCCAGGAAAGTAGGTTACAGTGTGTTGTGCATTGGTTTTCTATCTCAAAGTAAATCAGTAGGAAAGTGTTTAGCAAAAGCTGGTGTTTTCAAAAGGTTCAAGAACAATCTATGTAATTCAGTCATATCAGTCATATATGTGTATATATACATATATATATATATATATATATATATATATATATATACACACACACATATATATAAATATATATATATGTGTATATATATGTATACACACACACA
>JAILXH010192676.1:59688-71999 GCA_023558415.1 Piaractus mesopotamicus | reverse complement strand
CCCCCCCCCCCCTTTTTTTTTTTTGGCTTGATTTCTCTGATGCGTTATATTTAATTCATTATATAATGCGCCTTCCCACCAGCAGCAGCTTTGGAGTCATGCTCTCTCATTTGCGTTCCTTTGATGTTTAATGATTAAAGTGACGTGGCATTTTTTGGCCTCAGGTTACCGTTTGTATTAGTTTATTCAGATTAGCCTGAGCGCTAATGTTCCTCATAACAAAAGGCTCTAACAAGCCTAATGATCCGAATGTAGAGCACACGTCAACTCGTGTCGGATGTGAATGAGAGAAATGGAAGGTACTAACTGCCATCCTTAATGCAGAGCTCTGACAAGTGTGCTTGCCATTGTATTTATCTGAATGCAATTTTCACTCTTCAGGTTGGATGGCGGAGAGAAACCAGGCTTTAGATGGACCGAGATTAGCGTAAAAGGGAAACATGTTTCTAGACTGTATCAATGACTTGGAGACTAATTAACCCAAAAAGCCTGTTATATTCGAATGATAAAGTGCTAATTAATTTGTTTTCGTTGATTAGCAGTCATGTTGGAAATTTGAATGAACACTTCTTTACGTTTGTTAAGACATTGGTTAGCTTCAGGCTAGCTGCTAGACCAGCTTGTCTGTCAACACGCTTTTTGCTTTGGCCACAGGCTAGGGCTTGTTTTCTTCTAAATCCAGACCCCTTCACCTCTGACCCACCAGCTGACCCTTTAGTGCTTGGAAATGCCATCAGGCCACAGTGTTTTTTCTGCACTCACTTTGTGTCCTCAGAAGCCACCCTCAGTGATTTGTCATGTGCTTTCAGGCGCAATGTAGAAACTCCACAAGCTTTCATTATTTTATTGTATGGTTAAAGGAATTCTGATATTTTTTCAGTGGAAGTGGCTACTTTAGCCTCTTAAGTTGTAGAAGTCGAGTTGTTTTTTTTTTATGCATTTCCATTACATTTACATTTAATTTCTATTCTGTATTGTCAATTTCGAGGCTGCATTTCTGTCTTTTTTTCTGTTTGTTTCTGTGTCATGACGAAACATGGAAAAGCATTTTTCTTTTCGCAAAAAAAGACACAGAGTAACTCTCGGTAACAATAGCTTTGCATTACAATAGTTATAATAAAAAATGTACCCTTTTGTTTAAAAACCCAAATGTTGTGTCGTTTTGTAAGTTAAATCTGTCTAATTTCTCAGCTTGTTTCAGTGTGAGAAGAGAGAGAAGTGATTAATATCAAATTACTTACATGCTTTCATCTTTGGCAACAACTTCATCTTTTAATGGCAAAATGTTTAGAAATTCTATTTTAACTCACTCATGTTATTTGACCCCAAGGTAGCTCTCTGTTTTTTGTGGTAGAATTGTCAGTGTTTTTAACTACTTTCTAAAATTTTGGCCGCTGGAAAGTATTCAAATAGATGCTGTGATTAGTTGTCGAACGAAATAGGCATCATAATGATTTAGAAATCATTTTAATTAAAAAGTTTAGTGTTGGGGCAACCACGTTATCCTCCTCAAGGTTTTGTGTAACCCCTTAAACCTTAAGACATGGAGGAGTCTAGTCCTGGCCCGAATGAAAGTACCAAAGGCAAATCACCATTGGAAATTCTTTTTGGTCTAGGATTATCTGGAAAAACTGACCCTAAGAGGTCATATGAGCTCACATGTCAATTCTGCACTCTCATAACTATATTAATTAAGTAAATAACTTAGTTTTGTGGTAGAAACTTGAAAGTTGCTGCTGAACAATAAATTTTGTGATTAATGAATGAAAAAGAAGAATCGAAGAGATTAAACTGCAGACATATTGTTCCTATTATTCTTAGGTTTAAGTTATTCATCTTAAGATTCGTGCTCATTATTTTTGCTCATTATTCAGTGTCACGTCATTTTCCAAATACGTCACTGTAGCAGATGATAGTTTGTGTTAATAAAGTTAAAGATTCCTGAGTACTGGCTCTCTATGCTAAAAAAAAAAACCCTGAGATTTGAGCTTGATTTGATTGGACTGTTTTGTTTAGTTGTCTTAAAATTATACCAAAGGAAATTTTACACAATATTGTGAATGTAAACTACTACTTATTCTTTTTATGCAGCAACTAGCAGTGAACACATGCAGTTAACTGAGCTTTTTCTTTCAGTGTCACTAAAACTGTAAATAAATACTGTTGTGTGGAACCAATAGCCGTATAGAACCTGTGTTGCTCAGCACTATGTAAGACTTGTTATTCAGTAACTTCCGTGAAACTGTTATTTTAGTTATGAGAGTGTGGAACTGAATTGTGGTTTTCTGAACGTTTAAGGGGTTAAAGTTGTCTGGAATGTGTGTCTAGTCTGCTGTGACAGATCCTTCATTTCTGTCTGGAACTTTTCTGTTCCGGCTCCGCCCTGCCCTCTACCCCGATTATCTGCACCTGTGTTTCTTTCTTTACGTTGTCCCTGTGTGTGTATATATGTGAAGGGCCTTGTTGCAAAACATCTTGTAGACCATTTCCAAAAATGTGCTTTTTTTTTCATGATATATTTTTGAGAGTGGTGATATATCAGTGCTATATTATGATTAGTAGCCTTTCTTAGAGAAATTACATTTGTTTTCCTTTAACATTAACAATCTCAGGTTGTTACAAGTGGTGGATATACAGCATTTTGGAATGAAACTCTTCCTATAGTCGTGTTTTTCCTGTTCTCTCTGCAATGCCTTGCTTGTTTAAGCTTTTAGCTATTAGCTGTGGTCACTGTGTCTTTTTCCCCAGTTTTTTTTTGATGCTTTTGAGTACTTTTTAGTTTCGACGTTGTCTACTGTTTCTAAGTGTGGGTTAACATGAACTGGCTCTGTTTAAAGAGAAGCTGCACATTATGACCACACATTTTGGAAATGTCTTAACAAATGCACTTTGCACTTACTCAGGTGGTCATACACCACCATAGACTTCACTATGATCTTTGACCTTTGCATAGTCTAGTTGGCAAAAAAATAAACACTTTCCTCCTCTTAAAAAGGAAACTTTCAAGCGTAATTTAAAAAGCCAGGAGAAAGTTGGACAGCAATTAGTTTCCTGAGTATTTATTAAGCGCACAGAAAAGTAAATTATACAAGTGCTATCCAACTTTATTCTACCTTGGCATTGAATAAAAAATGTGACGTGGCTAGAATGAAACAGTAGCGAACCATTTATAAATACTTTCATGGAGGAAAGCTGAGTTAGCAGTAGACGATATACAGAAAGAGGGCAATTCATTGCTGCAACTAACAATGTTGATAATACTTTAAGCTGCTGATTACTGCTTTGAAAAATCTGTTCATTGACCTTTTTTATAGGAAAAGGTACAAATTCATCAAGATTGTTTAATCATTTTGGTATTGAAAGTCAAAACTTCTTATGATACAGACCGGATTACTTTGTGAGATTTTAGTAGGCTAACATTTGATTTAAACAGTATTTTTAAATTAAATGATTTTGTGGATCATTGCTGAATGAGTTAACACTTGTACACATTTTGTACTTGAGATCACAAAGTGATGCACTTTTTACTTTTAAGAAATACTTTAAAGAAATAAAATTTAATTCAACAGTGACATCATCACAGTCATAGAACCCCCTGGAATGCCACCTTGAACACCTAGGGGTTCACAGTGGTTGGGAAATCCTGCTACAGTATCTTAACAAATTCCTTATCATTCAGTACCGTATTTCAGTACTTAAGCAGTGAGCTTTATCAGTGTCAGGGAGCTAATAAGCAGGATTGTTCCAAAAGATAGACTGCTGCCTGGCTGTTAAGGTCAGCGCTTCTTCATTAGTCTGCAGTCCAGTGCGGTCAGCAAATATACCCACTTTGAAACAAGTATTGCTAAGGAATCGATATCAGAGTCAGTATGCCATTATTGGTACCAGCATCAGAAACAAAACGAACCACACCCAGCCCTAGTTATAATCATACGTACAAAAATATACAAATTTTAGCCTACACTCTTAAAAATAAAGATGCCACAAAGGGGGCTTAGAGCAAAGGCATAGAAGAACCACTTTTCGTTCCATAGAGAATCAAGTGGTTTGTGAGTGTGAAGAACCTAATGTTAAGGTTCTTTACCAAATGAAGGGTCCTTCCTAGACTCTTTACGTTATACAGAGATTCTTTACACTTTAAAAAGAGTTACAGATCTGGTTCTTTAGGGAACCAAAGGTGGTTCTTCTGTGGCGTTGTATAGGGACCCTTTTTTGGCACCTCTTCTTTTTAACAACATAGTTAGTCTTCCACAGGCATTAAAGATATAAATCAGTTTGGACAGCTCTGCCTTTCCTTTAGCAATTTTCCCCGTGCCATTCAAGTTCAGCTTTTTCTTAATAAATCTTCCTGGAAGGCAGTGTGAAGTGCCGTCATCTTTCCACGGGTTTAGTCTTTGCCACCTAATCACCGTTAATTTGAAAATGTCTTTGATTAGCTGGAGCCCTGAAGGCGGTGGTACCCTGGTATGGCAGTGTATTTATAGGCTCTGCTTCTTAAATGCCACCAGTGCTGTTATTCTGTAAATTTTCCCACAGCGTGCAAGATTCTCACGGCTCAGAAAGATTGCATTAGGTTGCATCTCCTGGGTGGATTAGCCAGGGCAGCTGAAACGGATGTTGTCTCTCTGTCCTTTTCTCCTTTCGTTCTCTCGCGGAGCAGACCTGAAACCTAAGCAGATAATGTTGTAGTGAAATTGAATCAATAGCATTCTGTGGTTTAGGTTAGTACAGCTGAAGCTGTTAAGGTTTGGCTGGGTCTATAAACTGATTACATCTTTGTGCTGCTGAGGTTGCTGTGCTGTTCCCCTGGTGGTGTCTCTTCTTTCAAAGAGGATTGATAGCTCTCATATGAATTTAATTGTTGATGTTATTTATTAAATAATATATCATTGTTATACCCTAATATTTTCATGGTTAAACCATCTTCCTAGCCTTAAGCTAGCTAATGTCTGTGTGGTTTGTCCTTTGCCAAAAAAAGCTTAAAAGCTTCAAACAATACCTTTTTATGTCGATTTTTGATTAAACTATGCCTATGAATTTTAAGATTGCCCCGGTCAGGCAGTTTCTTTGTTGACTCGAGTTAATAAGAGGTAGCTAAATGTAAACAAGTAGACTATATCATGCCACTGCCATATCCAATATGTTTGGCTGAGCTTTTTCATTCAATAAAGCCTAAAGCTTTGTTTTTATAAAACGTGGTGCTGTGTTTTATGTTTTTGTAATGGGTTGTGTCTGTGAGTTTAGGTTTGTCGGTTAACAATTAATCACCAGCTAATAACAGTCAGTTATTGGTCAAAAGAATTTGCCGAAATGCGCATGTATAATATGGTCCTAGGGCCATATTGGCACTGTTGAAACATTTTCCCACCCCAACGTACATTTTTTTTTTTATCTGAGGAAGGGCTTGATAAGTACTGGATGAGCCGGATCAGGTGTGGAAATTAGGGATACAAGAGTGGAATCGGCCAGTATTTGCTCGGAAAACATTATTTTATTATGGCTGCTCTGTATGATAAACATAATGTTTCAGTGAACTACACGCTGTATACCCACATCCTTTCCTCTGTTAAGCCCTCACAATAGCCTAAGTATTTAATAGCAGTGCATGAAAAAGCAAAGAGTGCTGTTGTCTTTGTTGCCTGCCGCTTTTTAAAATACAGCTAATAAAATAGGCCAAAAGTCGATTCGCCTGTAAAGAATTTGAAATTTACCATAAAAAGAAATTCATCAGTGCACCAGTACTTGAAACTGCTCTGCTGCTCCAGGCAGAAGTGTACCTTTGCACTATTTGGCATGTGGCCTGCTGCTAATGGCATGATTGTTGATAGTAGGTTGTAGGGTTTGATTTGCTTTTACCTCCTGTATAACAGAGGCTAGGGGTTATTCCCTTTTGGGAATCTCGTAAGCCTGGACTATAATTCTGCCTCAGAGTGGCAGCCATGATCCTCTTATTTTTTTGAGGGTTGTGTGTGTGTGTGTGTGTGTGTGTGTGTGTGTGTGTTGTCCTGACCCCCCCTTTATCCCCCCTCTGTCCCTGCCCCCACCCAGCCCTCGCCATAATAATAAAACGTGAGCAGACAGCGTAGCGTGAAGAAATGTGCGTCCCCGAGCGGTGTCGGGCAGCACTGGTTCTCTCGCTCGCCCTCGTCAGGTTTATTGGGGCAGAAGGAGAGATGGGTCTCCTCCCTTCAGGGCCTGGAGATGAAAGCCCATCCTGGAAACCCTTGGGAGAGGGAGAGAGAGAAGGAAAAATAAGGGAAGGGGAAGGGAGGAAAAGAAAGATGATGTGGCTACTGTATAATGCATAAGACAACCCCCTTTTGAGGCTATTAGTTCAGCTCTTTTTTCCATCGTAACGGCTTTTTATGGCATGAGCTTCATAAACAATGGGTTTTTGTGAATTGGGAGTTTTGATGGTAGCACTACAGGTTGGATGTAATGGAACCATATGGATTATCATAACTAATAAAGCTCTGTCTCGAAAACTGATTAATTACATTATTAAATTCCATTAAGCAAAGCCTTTTTTTTTTCCCTCTAGGTCACCAACAGCTTTGAAGCATACTATTTATAAGTAGTCCTGCCGGATCTGCTTTTTTGCATAGATAGGGCTGCCATATCTTGTGTGTTTTGAATATTTCAATCTGTGCCAGTGCCTCTCTTTCGGCTGCTGTGCTTTACTGCATTGATAATTTGAATTTGGGTGCAGTCCAGTCTAATACTAACAAGCTTAAGAGCTTAGAAGGCAAAGGCGTAGAAATCATTTCAAATAACACGAAAAGCCAAGAGTTGGTTCGGTAATCTGCTGGTGGCAATTTACGCTAATTGAAGGAAAACTAAGATTGTAAAATGTGTATTTGTCAGCTTAACCTTTTTATTTCTTCTTGTTGTGCATTGTTGTCATACTTTTTTCTGCTTGTATTTTCTGACTGTGACTAAGTTAATCTACCACGGTTTGTGTTAGAAGGTTTCTCCTGGGCTGCCCACTGGCCTGCTGTGGTAATAAGTGAGAATATTAATAAGCTATATTGCTGAACACTATTTCATAGGTCTGTGCTGGTAAAAGAATCGTCTTATTCAGTTAACAGGGTGGAAAATAACCACAGTAAACAGCTAAACCCGGTTCGGGGGGCCAGTGGGGGGCATTTTTCTTCCTCTGCTTTACCTTTTACCCACAGTTAAGAATGGTATCTCATGACTAGAAGATATAGAGCTGCTGCACACTAATACAGTGAAGCTTCATTGTCTTTGAACGAAAGGAGAAAAAACATAGTTTAGTATGACTCAGTTCAGTAAAAGTTGTGGTTTGTAGTATATTGTCATCTTTAGTTTGGGCACAGTTATTAATCTAGTAAGAAAGAACAGAAATTGAGGTTGTCACACAGACTTTATCATTCAGTGCCATGGTGTTTGCTGCCGCGTAGTTCAGCCTGATTGTACGGGAGCTGAGACATGACTGTTTTTCGTGAGAACTGAAGCCGTTTTGCCTGATAGCTGAATCTGATGCAGAGGTCTGAGGAGGTCTTAAATCATACTGTATCTGTACCATAGACTGCGTTTTGTACAAGCATGGCATTTGCAGTGTAGTGCCCGTGTTGTGATACTTGGAATATCCCAGTCTTTAAAAATCATATCATGGCTCACATATTGTGATATCATTTCAAGTGAAGGAGAGTAGCGGTGTATTTAACATGACCTTTTACGGTTTTACATAGATTTTTCTTCAAGATGGGTGGTAAGCCAGTGTTGGACATATGTGTTGCCTTCAGATGTGCTTGTGACTGGAGTACTATCATACATTGCAACCCCCCCTCCCACACACACACTTTTTTCTTAATGAAATACAGTATATAGTGCCAGACTTGAGTTTCACGTCTTTCATTAATGTAACACCATGTTTCAATAAACTAATATTTCAGTATTTGGAAAAAACCTTTGTTTCTTTAGGGACCAAGAAATGCAGTGATTAAAACCTACTGTGACTAGATGCTAGAAGACAAGAGTCAAGTTAGATGCTACCTCGGGACACAAGACAGCTCACCTCTGCCACACACTGCCATACCAGTAATCATCATCAATCCGTGTAGTGGATATTTACGTCTGAAAATAGATTAAGAAGTTATTGATGGTAGGGGAAGCACTGTTTTTCTTATGTATATTCTCTCTGTGCTAGTACTTGCACAGGATCTTTTGCTGGTTGTATGCATCCGTTTGAAGTGGAAATAACGTGGATTTCAGCATACTGGTAATTGCTTAATTCTAATGATTTCTTGGTTCCTTGTGACAGCTGTTGCTCATCCTAAGCAGGTCATGATTTTTCAACACAGTGAAATTGTGCATTGCATGCATTTCACATTTTAGTAGTGTTTTTCAAGGTTTTCAGAGACAAAGAAAACTCACAGAGCCAGTTTCAGGATGTGACTTCTTAAATGCATACTCAGTGGTTTCACAGTTAATGATAATGCCAGTGGCAGTAAAGCAGGCTAAAAAAATCTAAATAAATCCTCCTAATTCTTAACCACAAAGGGGTGTCAGAATCAACTGGTGCTTTATTAAAGAGAAAAAATTAGCTGGTTAACTTCTTATGACCAGGCAGGCTACTTACTGCAAGGGGGCATAATGTCAGAGGCTCTACCAAAAGATGCAAACCGCTAGTAACCTTTTAATAGCACAAGCACACATTATATTTAATTATATTATATAATGATATAACAAGCATGTAGATTTTTGGGAAGAACAGATGAGATGAGCCGAGTCAAGCCATGCGTTTCACATGTTGAAGGTCACACTTAAGGCAAATCTTTAGACAACCAGTAATTGTGTAGGATTTTTTGGCCAGTCCTAAATATCGCAATTTTATTTAAGATAAATTTGAGATAAATTTTGAGATAAATTTGTCCACTTACTTTTGTCCCCTGACTGTGTATAAAAATGGCCATGGCTGGTTCACATAAAAAAAGTAAGGAGCCATTCACGACATTTATGTGGGTTTTAACCAAAAACACTCATTCATGTTTACATTACCAACCTTTCTTTATACCCTAGAATTTGTCGCTGCGCCTTTGATTTATGTAAATGACTGTTCAGCTGCTCTGTCTTGTACCTCATTCAAAAAGCAGTCTCGGCTAAAACGCTCCTTATAACTTCAACGTGAATAAGTGAATATGTAAATTTACTGTAAATTGACATCGCAAAACCAGTGAAATGAGAACATGCTGTTTTTACAGCTTTGTTTCCATATATTGACTGTATGGACTGCGGGTTAAACCATCTATTTTTAAACTGTAACTGTTTACATGATGCATCAAACTATTATTTGGAAAAAGCAAAAAAAAAAAATATGTTAATTTCAAATTCAATCTGTTAGAATACCAAGTCTTACGTCTTACTTAGGGGTGGTACTGTAAGTAACTCTCAGCTTGAATGTATGCACATTCCATCAGCTAGCTTTGATGTGTCTCAGACGAGGTCTGTTTCTGCCTAATGATTTTGGTAGCTGCTTGTCTCTTTTGGATGCATGCCCATATGAAGTTCACAGCACTGTGAGAAGCAAGGGTTTGACCTGATCAGTGATGCGTAATGTTGTATGAATATTTCCATGTTCTATATAGCGGAACTACTGCAAATGCCTTCTGTACTCGTGTCTCAAATGTGGGGAAGCCCGAGCCCACTGGATACTTGGACTGTCGTTATGAATTGATTACATTTCAGAAATCATGAACGGAAAATTTAGCTGTGACTTTTGCTGGTATTCCTGAACGCACATGCTTAAGTGCAGCGTTTTTTGTTAGTCTGCAAAGAAAGTTATGTTTATGAAACCTAAGACCAGACAACAAATTAATCTGCCTATGTGTCATGTGAAAACAGCATTTTATTGTTGATTAATGGCTGCGGTGTTATCTCTGCAACAGACAGAGGTAAAGCTATTTTAAGAATAAATGACTGTGTGCTGGCTAGCAAGCTGTCTATCTGGTGCAGAAAAAAACTAAAAAGAGTTTAACGCATGCTCAGGTATAAAGTGTTCTTTTAAACAGCATAATAAACCCGATCATATAGATTCTAAAGCATGGTTACCCCTCACACACTGACAAAAAGTGACCAAGTTTTCAGTTTTTAAGACAGTGTGGTTAAAAAAGATGCTGTTTCCTCTGCACTGCTCATAACTGACGCATTTAAACAGTCTCAGCAACCTGTCTTGTAGTATTTCAGGTATTTCAAACTATGTTTATTTGAAGCCTTAAGCTCAGCTGCTTGCATGCACTGTTGATATGGCTGTGTGACTGTAACACATTTGTTTAAGTGCAGCCTTTCATTATCAAGTCTCTTTAGTGGTGCTCTTGACAAAGCCAAAGTTATTTCCAGCTTCTGTCTTGGTGAATTTATATATGACCGAACTAAATTGGATATCACTTACAAGCAAAAAAAAGTAATGTTTGGGAGACTGACGGAATGTGTTTGCAGGACAACTATGGATAAATCGAGCAGTGAGCAGCCAACTAGTAAAAGCAACAGCAACGTGGAAAAATACAGTTCCCCACAAAACAGGACTTAACAGTGGTATTTGAGTGAAAGGCTACAATCGTGGATGAGAACTATTGACTACATACAATAATCACTGAGCACTTTATTAGGAACACTATACTAATACTGGCTAGGGCCTCTCTTTATTCTCAAAACGACCTCAGTTCTTTGTGGTATGGATTCGACAAGATGTCATCAGATGACATGATTGTGTCATGCAGTTGCTCCAGATTTTTCAGGTGTGCTTTCATGTTTTGAATCTCCTGTTCTTCTACATACCAAAGGCGTTCTATTGGATTCAGATTTCAGATTCCGGCCACTGAAGAATACTGAACTAATGGTCATGTTCATAAAACCAGTTTGAGACGACTTTTGCTTTGCGACATGGTGCATTATCATGCTGGAACGTGCTATTAGAAGATTGGTAACTTGTGGCCATGAAGGGCTGCACATGGTCAGCAATACTCAAATAGGCTGTGGCATTAAAGCAATGATTGATCGGTATAAACAACCCCAAAGTGTGCCGAGAAAACATTCCGCACACCATTACACCCCCCCCGCCAGCCTGGACTTCTGACACAAGGCAGTTTGGGTCGGTGATTCATGCTGTTGGTGCCGTATTTTGACCATACCCTCTGTGTGCATCAGCAGAGATAGAGATTCATCAGACCAAGCTATGTTTTTCCAGTCTTGAGCTGTCCATTTTTGGTGAGGCTGTGCCCACGGCAGCCTTGGCTTTCTGTTCTTGGCTGAAAGAAGTGACTTGGTTTTCTGCTGTCGTAGCCCATCCGCATCAGGGTTCAAGGTGTTGTGCGTTCTGAGATGCTTTTCTGCTCGCCGCAATTGAACAAAGTGTTTGTCTGAGGTACCGTATGCTTTCTGTCCGCTCGAACCAGTCTGGCCATTCTTCGCTGATTCTCTCATCAGCAAGGCAATTTAGGCTGCAGAACTGCTGCTCGACGGATGTTTTTTCTTTTTCGTACCATTCTGAATGAACTCCTAGAGTTAAACTCTTCTTTCATGACTGTTGTGTATGAAAATGCTAGGACATCAGAAATACTTAAACCATCTTGCCTGGCAGCAGCAGTTATGCCACGGTCAATCACTGAGATCATATTTTTCCCCATTCTGATGGTTGATGTAAACATTAGCTGAAGCTGCTGGCCTGTATCTGCATGATTTCATGCACTGCTCTCCTGACACACGATCGACTGATTACATAATTGCATGAATGAGTACGTGTCCAGATGTTCCTAATAAAGTTTTTGGTGAGTGCATCCACTCATTGATTGTGACATGCAGCCACTGTTTCTCTCGGTGAAAAAATTGACACTGTGTTCACTCTGTGGAAATCACATGATTTTCGTGTTCATTTCTTGTGAACCCTGAATTCACACAATGTAAATGTTACTGACTTCACTCATAGAGCTATAAATATATAAATATAAAGCACAAAATACACTTCTTTTTGAGTGGAAAATGTTTTCCAGTTGTTACTAGTGTCCTTAGCAGTTATACCTTCAGCCTGTTGGAGTGACTGCATTTAGAGAGTCCAATTATCTGCTGAAGGAGGTGTCTTCTTGGTTCCCTTAGAGCGTAATTCACCTTTCCTCTTTTTAACTGTCTTCTGTTCTATACTTTCTTCTGCTCTCCCTTATTCTCTCTCTTCTACTCCTCTCGGTTCCTCTCCTTTCCTCTCCCAGACAGTCTCCTTTGCTCTGTAATCCTCTCTGCATTAGAATATTAAGCTCTTCCTGTTTCCATAGAGCCCTCAAGGTGATTACCCATTT
>JAILXH010192676.1:37900-48855 GCA_023558415.1 Piaractus mesopotamicus | reverse complement strand
ACACACACACACACACACACACTAACAGCAGGCCATGTAGGAGGACAACAGAGTGAAGGCACACAGCACCACCACACTTTTATTCCCTGCGGGTTCACCCCAACACCACATGTGTAATGTAAATGTGTAGGGGCGTGAACAGTCAGGGTGTGAAGTCACTGAAGATGTGTTGTATGTTCTTCACAGAAAATGATCAAAGGCCAAGGAATCTGAGGTTGAAATAATAATAAATCACGTTATTATTTTTTCTTTTGCTAAACATTGAAAATGGCCTCCAAAGACCCAAACACCACACAAGGGTTAAATAAATGAATTGTAGACTCTGATTTTTGCACAGAACTGTACATTTGGGATAGGGGAAAACTGTAGTGTGGTTGTCTTGTCATGTTTTATGAGTTAGCTGTTGTTGGGGGTTGAGTGGACAGGGTTAATGGATTTGTGGATGGGCATTTTTAACTGCTGGTCTGGAGAAAAAGGCATTCCCCCAGCTTTGTCCTGTGCAGATAGCGGAAGATGCAACTGTGATTTAGGTCAAGTAAAGTGTCTGTGAACAGACACACACATGCACACTTGCGCTCAGTCTGTTGCATTGTATAGTCAAAGCAATGTATGGTCACCATGGCTGATGCTCTATTGTATTTAGTCACTGCACATGGATGCGTCATAAATTACAAATCCATGAAAACACATTGCAGTCTGATGCAGGCAATCGTGTTTGCTGAGGCTTTATATTGCTGTGTAAATTTATTTCTACAGCAGATTAAAATGAGCAGCTGTGTAATGAAAGTGCGTACTGCCATTCACAGAATGATGAGATGGAGACGAGATTACTCTCAGAGAGATGTTATTAATGTTTTAGTAGTCTCAAGACACGCAACTGTTGACTCTCAAACAGAAGCAGCCAGCAAGTTCAGTCTCTAATGCAATGCATTCATATACAAAATAGGGCTTGTCTGATAGTCGATGAAAATAGTCACCAGTACGGTAATACTGATATTGTTGGACCATTTTAGAACCATCCAGGTCCTTGAGCAATAAGTGGTTTTGGAGTATTATTGTTTTGCCTTTGCATTGCTGTAGAACACTGCCTATTGTGTCAGTAAGTAACAGATTCATACTGCTGCACCAAGTTTGAACAAGTTGACTCATTAACTGAGTAATTGCAAACAGCAAATCAGGGCTGTACCGCTTGAGGAAGGGGCCGCTTATTTAACCCCCTTATTTATTTAAATTACTACAAATATGCTCCGAAGTTCGCAAGTGCTGGCCCTGTGACCAGGAGATCATGAGTTTAATCCCCAGTGATGCCACAGCCTTCCGGGGCCTCACTTTCTGTGGGTGGGTAGGCTGGGCCGCCTTCTTTCCCCATCATGCTAGCCAATGTGGGTGTGGTGACATAACAGAATTGGCAGTTAGTGCATTGGTGATGTCTGTTAGGTGATGTAACAGAATTGGCAGTTAGATTCTACTTCAAGCACGTTGGTGGACAGATGTACAGTGATATTTTGTTAGCAGCAGTTTGAAAACAGAGCTTCACATGTCTCGAAGGAAGCATGTGAGAGCCTTCACCCTCCCAGCTTGGTAGCATCGTGTGATGGAACTTGTCAGCAGGTGGAATTGGCAATGACTAAACTGGGAAGAGAATCGTATTTAAAAAAAAAAAGCCTCCAGATGAACCTCTCTGGCATTGCATACTAGGCTTTTAGAATTACTTTATTACGTTAATTTTTTCTGTTAATTTATATTATTGAAAATAATGATTCTTAACTTCTGAACGGGGGTGTGTTTTGTGTGTTTATTGGCCTGTCACAGATTTCTCTTGTATTTCTGTTTGTGTATGTGTTTTGGAGGACATCCGTCTGTCTGGGGCATGCTTGGGAACACAGTCTGTGATGGGAAGGTTGTATGCTGGTTCACTCTGTATGCTGGAGAACACTCCTGACTCGATTTCTCAACCGTCTCCATTTTACCACTGAAATGTTGCAGGCTAATAGTATTCTACATGTGAATGCTTCCTAAGGGACACTTGTGAATGTCTGTGTCTCTCTCTCTTTCTTTCTCTGTCTCTCTCTCTCTCTCAGGGCTAGTTCAGCGGTGTGTTATCATCCAGAAAGATGAGAATGGCTTCGGGCTAACAGTGAGCGGAGATAACCCTGTATTTGTGCAGCTTGTCAAAGAAGGTAAGAAGCAAAGCCCAGCTGTGATTTTTCGTTAGTCTGTGTGCTCATTTAGCACACACAATTGCTCACTGGCCAGTTTTTTGGGAACACTTACCTTGTATCTACACTCATTGTCTATTTTGCAAGTTTTACCAAACGTATTGGTGTACTTCGTAGTTCTATAGTTACAGATTGTAGCCCACCTGTTTCTTAGCATAATGTTAGCCCCTCTTTACACTGTACATCAATTGTTAGGAGCACCAGAGGACCACCACTCAGCAGATATTATTTGGGTGGTGGATCATTCTCATGGTAGTGGCATATACCTAGCATAAGGGCCACTATACAGGTGTACAGTTACAGACTGTAGCCCATTTGTTACCATACATAGCCATCCCATTGTCTGCCACCCTCAACCCCTTTCGTCAGCGGTTAGTTCCAGCTTTTATTTGGCCTGTTAGCACTGAAGGGAGTTTTTAAACATTGTGTCCACTTTCTGTCCAATGTCTATGCTCTCTGACGGACAGTTCTCAATCCAGCAACGACACAGAGTTGTTGATCTGTATTTGTAGAGCTACAAAATGCACCTATATGTTCTGATGAAATGGACGATGATGAAATGTAAATGCAAGGTAGATGTAACTAATAAAGTAAGTGCGTATACGTAGACATAGATACACATGGCAGCTGGAACTAAATAGGCTACATAAATATTGGTGGTGTCAAGGTGAATGCTTACTTTTTATTTATATAAATATACATTTTCTGTGGTGCTACATCAATAACATTTTTCTCTCTCTATGTTGACAGATGGAGCTGCTATGCGAGCAGGTGTTCAGACGGGTGATAGAATTATTAAGGTAAGATTTCTTTTTTTTTTGTGCAGTGCTTGTAGGCTGTTGTATGACAAATTTAAGTGAATGATTAGTTGCAGACAGTTATAATGAGATTATTACATAAGCTTGTTTTACAGACACGTGTCAAGTTCTTATGTTTTTAGAAGACAAACCTGACTCACCTGATGTCTGTTGCTCCCACTGACTGACTGTGCTACACTCTGCACCCTTCTGGCAGATTGTAGAAATACAGCTGTATTACTGTGTCCAAGATTGATTTAAACAGACTACACTGTGTACACCCTACACTTGCAACAGAATTAATTTTTTTTTTTTTTTGCTGATTCCTTATACCGTATGTCTTAGCAGTAATATATAGTAGATGAACGACATGCGGTTCTTAACTTTTAGGCTTTCCTTAACAACATTTCTGTCAGCTAAGTTTGGGCATTGTCCCAGTTTTAGTGCTAGTCCAAGCCTGAAAAGGCATCATGTTTAAAATAGACCTTTTTCTGTTACAGGTCAACGGGACATTAGTAACACATTCAAATCATGTAGAAGTTGTGAAGTTAATAAAATGTAAGTACACCATTCACTACCAACTACTATTAACAGGAATCTCTCTTTACTGTTGTATTGTGTTGTATTGTCCATGAGAGGAAAATCTTGTGCAAACTCATAGTAGTCTCAAATAGACTTGCTTGTGTGGTTTCTGTCACTGTTATCTGTGGAAATGGACAAAAGTCAGGACAAAATCTGTTGTACTGCATTCCCTCACTTCAGTTGTGTGTGTGTGTGTGTATTTGCACAGCGGGCTCGTATGTGGCTCTGACAGTGTTGGGTCGCCCCCCGGGGATGCCACAGATCCCCCTGTCGGAGGGCGAGGGTGAAGGCGGTCTCCTGTCGGCTCTGAGCTCCCCTCACTCTCCCGGACCCACCGCTGCAGAACGCTCCTCATCATCCTCCACCACCAGCCCCTCCGACCGCATCACATCACCACTGCCTGTATGAGTGAACACACACACACACATGCACACACTGTCTCACACACTCTGTTTCTCTCTCACTTTATTTCAGCAGTGCTTCGTTGCCATGAATGTCACATAATACAACCCAAAGCAGTTTAACAGTAAAGATAAGCATGTGAAAATATTATATATAAAATGACAGAAATAATCTCTCTCTATCTTTTTGACACTTCTATCGTTTCCTCTTTCACTCATTCACCCCGCTTTCTCATGTACATCCCTTTAATGTGTCTTTTTACAATATAACATGTTATATCGTCTTCTATATGTGCCAATATCTCACAACTGTCCATCTATAGCTGTATGTTACTAATCTCGTGTTCTTCTCTTTGGTCTGTCAGGATGAGAACAGTCCACTTCATAATCAGAAAGTGGATATCTTACAGAAGATGCTGACCAAGGAGCAGCATGAATTACAGGTTAGTGTCATATGGTGCTGACCAAAGTAATCAAACCTAACCAGCTCTCAAGACCAAGTGTAAACTCATTGTTCTGACTCCCTGTTTCAGCATCATGTTTAGACTCCATGTTCAGACTCTAGGTTCCAACTCTCTGATCTGACTCCTATTCTGAGTCCCATTAGAGTCCCTGCTTTAGTTTTGATTACAATTCTTAAAGAAACAGTTTAGAGCATCATGAAATCTCAAATTCCAGTATGAATTGATTCAGTATTTTTGATACAATTCATAATCTTTTTATAAATACATCGAATAAATAAATGTGTATTTTTACTTTTCAGAACAGTTAAAGAATTTATTTAGCCAAAAAAATGAGTGAGCCTTGAGGATTGAATACTGCTGTAATCACTTAAAATCGATTTTGACGCTTAGGTCTGCGTGGTTGATTCATCATCATCACCCTCATTTTACATCCCACCACAGCCCTCTGTAGCTTAATGGTACAAATGACTAGACACATATTGAACTGGTGGGAAAGCACTAGCCAATTAAGGAGCAACTGAGGCTGTTTTCCACCTCTGACTCACTTTGTGGTTTGGTTGAGTTTGTTTCACTTTAAAACATATATATATACACACACATGTTCACACAGTCTGTGTGGTGTGATTCTTGCATATTCTCACATCCCCTTTACATTCGCTTTTTGTGAGAACAGCTAGAGACACTCGCACAGAGTCCCTCAGTCGCTCAGAGATTAACTGATCTCCTAACTTCATCTGCTTCTGTCTGTGTGAATGGTAGGCTATGAAAGAGGAGTACAGCAGGAACCCTACGCCTAAACTACTGAAGGAAATCCAGGAAGCAAAGAAGCACATTCCATTACTCCAAGACCAGCTCAGCAAGGCCACCGGGGCTGGACAGGTATGTGCACATTAGGGCTTTCAGACCATTAAAGTAAATAATCACAATTTATCACGTTATTTTTGTAGTTAATCACGATTAATCACATTTGTCCTATTTGCTTAAATTTGACCCAGGAGATTTTTTTTTGTTCAATTTTAACCACCGACATCCATTAAGAGTAAAAGTGGCTGTATGTTCCAGCTTCTCTGCGATTTCAGCTTCTAGCTGTCATACTGCTACATTTTGTTTTGTTTTGAGAGGATCTGGAGATCTGCACTTTGCTGCTGCTTTTAGTAGTTTGCAGTTCTTTAATTTATTCATACTTCTCAGGAGCAAATCAGACATTTAGTTAAATGAATGAATAAAATAAGTACAATGGGCCAAAATCCAGTCAACTACTTGTTGTTGTTATTGTTGTTGATTACGGTCTCCCTGTAATTACAGTCGTTGATTAAAGTCTCTCTAAACTTGAATAAATACATACATGAATAAATTGTCACTAAAGCTTTATCACCATTAACCATCTTGTGCTATTTTTTAGAAACTTTCTGACAGATTGTGACATGTTAATGTCATTTCTGACTATTGTTTTGTGTGTCTGTATTTCTACAGGATGGCTCCCTTTCTCCAAGGCCTGGTGATGAAGTGGATGAGGGGGGAGGGTTAGGAGATGTGGATTCTCCTTTGCCCTGGCAAACTGACTCCACCACAGAAACAGCCTGGAGCAACAGTACAGCAACACCAGTTAGTGCCCGCCTCCTACAACACTACTTATATACATCATAATGTATATAGACTTAATATATCGGTCTTTGTTTTTCTGTTTAGCTGTTGTAGTTTAGAAAAGGAATTTGAGACACTGACTTATTTGTATTAAATATTAACAAGTAGAAAGCTGAGTATTTGCTTATTGGGCTTGTAGATGTAATGACGCCTATTTTTATAGAGTGGTTGAAATCCTGCTGCATTGTATTATATTGGTCAAGATGCTTTTGTATTAGTAATTTTACAAGCTAGTAATTAGTTAGCGTGTAAAAAAAAAAAAAAAAATGTTGTAATACTTTTTCTGTGCTTTAAAGTAGTTGTTTACACAGTTTTTCCCACTTATCCAAAATATCATTGATCAGCCAAGATCTGTTTGATGTCCGAAATTTGCTTTATTATCTTTGCACCTGAGCTACGAGCCTAATGATGAGTAATGGAAGTGTATACCCCACCAATTAGCATTGTGCACACTGCACACCTAAATCTTCATACACTTGACTCAAACTGTGTTAAACAGTCTCAAATAATATTGCTTGTGTGGTTTCTGAAACGATAGGACAGACTGTTACATATTTAAAAAATGGACAAAAGTACGGACAAGCTTCGTGCTTCAAGATGGTTAGTTCTGCTGTCTTAACTATGTGTACTAATGTACTTGGGACTGTTTGTCAAAACTGAAAAAACAAACTTTGGACGTCAAACATGTCTTTGTGGATTAACTTCCAGGGAAATGTGAAAAGTTTTGGCTTTGTGACAGTGTCATGAGCAAGTTTGCACTTCATTTGTCATGCTGTTGTGGCTGCACACCCCCAGGTCACCCTGAATCCTGTCCCAGAAAGCCCGTACCAAAGAATGACTCCATGCCACAGCCCAAAGACTCCCCGAGACAGCCTCAATTCCTGCCCTTCTCCTGATGCTGATGACACACCCGACCTGGTGAGTGTTAGAATACCGCATTGCAATTGCATGGCTTTCAACTAGTTTTGTGCAGGGCCTCGAATGTTTTCATGCTATGACCCATAGTTAGTGTGTATTCCGAGACCCACCAAATATTTTAACATTTTATGAAAGTGAAATACGACATAACTTCATTACAGTCCACAAGTTTTTACTCCTCTTTTAGTCTGTATTGTTGTATTTTCAGTCAGCAAGCGCAACAGTGCAACCATGATAAAAGATTAAACATGCGTACTGTTAGTGTTACACACTGTTAACTGTGCTTGCAGTGTGTACAAGATATAAAATGCCTCACTTTTAAGAGGAAATCACCACAAGAAGGTGGCTTTCCAGGCTTTAAAATCCTGTGGTACTTTGCAAAGAGCAGCCTGGTTGATTGATTTTGCACTGATTTGAATTTAAAGCAATTAAAATAAGCAGGAGTTGAGTAAAGTTCAGTTTTATTGTGATTACTGAAATGCAGGAAGACCTAACAGCTTATAGGTTATATTTAGTGTCTCTATTTTCCTGCAACACAATAAGTAGAGTTCAAATGTACAATATGTATTTTATACAGTGAGGCTAATGGTTTTCTGGCCTATGTTTAAAAAAAAAACAAAACTCCCTTTTTGTGGTCCGTGTGTAAAGCCAGTATACACTTCATCTAGACGTCGCTTCCTGATTTGTAGTTTTATGGTGGTGTTAATGAATGGCCCATTGCTTCAACAGGACTCCAACTCCCAGAGCAGCATAGGTAGCCCCTCCTCTCGCCTGCCGCCGCAGATCATTGGTGCGGAGGATGATGACTTTGACACTGAGCAGGAGCAGGTAATGGGGGCTTCATTATCTTTTTCTTTTGGCATCATGCTGTCCTATCTTATGTAGATTCTTTCTAAAAATTTGTTTGGCATTTCCCTGAAATGTGTTCTCTTGTCCCATTTGCATCTTACCAAATGACTGATTAAGCAACTTATGAATAACATACTTATATTGTCTTTTCGGCAGCAGCAGAGAAAATTAAAAATATGGTTCTGACTCTGCCTTTCATGCTATTTTCATATTGTTTTTTTTTCTCTCTCTTTCTTTAACTCTCTCAGATGAATGGCCAGTGTAGCTGCTTTCAAACCGTAGAGCTGTTGAAGTCTCGGCCCGCTCACCTCGCAGCCTTCCTGCATCATGTGGTCTCTCAGTTTGACCCTGCACCTCTGGTATGAGTCACCAACCCTCAGACCAGCTTCCACTTAACCCTCTCCTTTCACTATTTGTTGGGAAGAAATTTTCATTTGCCAGATGGCAAGTCATCGATGTTGACTGTTTGTATAACTTGCATATAACGTCTTGTATAACTGTCTACATTTGTCTAGAATCTACATTTATTACATCTGCTTTATGTTAGTGTGAGTCAGTCGACACATTTAATTGTTGTTCTGCTGTGTCTCAGCATTATTAAGATTGCTGGGATTCTGTGACTCAGTTGGAACCAATTAATTGCAAAGACAGACATCAATATTGATGCATCCAGTATATAATTTAAATAGTTCAGGTATTTATATGAGAAAATGTTTATATTAAATAAAAGTAAAAATGCCGGAGGTTTACCTTTTATTGTGTGCAGCTGACAGTAATCTGTACCTGATCGTTCAGTTGGTTTTGGGATTTGTCTTTAAAAAAATAATTGAGTTTTTTTTATTTAAAACACTATTAGTTAACCCACAGAACATTAACTCATGCAACACTATATGAATTAGTCATATTTTTTGTTTGATATATTTCCATGTAAAACGTGGTTATTTCACTTAGGTTGAGAAGCAGAACGTTCTCAGCGGTGGTACAGCACACCGAAGTCTAAAAAATAATTTAAAATTTAACAGATCATACGTGATTCTTTTCTTTATTTTTTATTTATTTATAATCAAAGTCAGGCTAGGGCTAAACTACAAGAATCTTTGCGTTAAAATATAGAATTGCAGTGTCTGTTACATTTCCTCCTATATGCTTAAAATTTGCTAGAATACATTGTAGTATTTCTCACAGTTTTCATCTGTCGTTTTAGAATCAAGAATAATGCCGAAATATTTATCAGACACTACCTGAAGACTTTTAAACTACACCTGCTTTATTTGAATACCCTCATAAAATGAGTTTCTATATCTATATATATATTTGAACAACTATGCTGATGGATGTAACCCATTCGGCATTGACTCATCTGTTCCTGTCCTTTTGTTTCAGCTTTGCTACCTCTACGCCGAGCTCTACAAGCAGAGCAACTCCAAAGAGACACGGCGACTGTTCATAGACCTCCACACCTTCTTCATGGACAGAACAGCGGTGAGAAAGACACACATGCACAGCCCATCAAAAGTTTGGTGACATGTAGCTTATCAGGATGTTATTAAAACAAATAAGCATGCTTTCTTTGTTGGTTTGCAATAACTCAACATATTAAAAACTAGTCAGTCTTATTTTGAGGTAAATATTTGTGACAGTACACAAACCTTTCAGATGTTTAAACCATCTTTGGGGCAAAAGAGTTTCAACATGTGATTTTAATAACAATTTGGAAAAGAAAACTCTCAAATCATCTCTCATATTTAGGCAAAAACTGCTTTTCATACCAAGAAAAATGCTTTGATGAACACGAAACCTTAAAATTAGGGAGGGCTGGGCACAATCTGATACGTCAGTTTTTGATAAAAGTGTTTGGGCATCTTTTTTTTTTAATGCAAACAACCTACACAACTGCTACAAATAAACTTTTTCTTTTTTTACAGTACAAATGTTAAAACCCCACATAAGGTGTATTAATTCTGACAGACCATGGGAGCTAATTTGTGACAGTCGCTAAAAAGTCTAGTAAATTGATGCAAAACACAGTTAATTCAGCACAGTTTTGTTTGTTTGAACCAGGCAAACTTTCCAACCATGAAAACTACGTTTATCAAATTAAATACGATTAGTGAAAAGAGGCTGTGACAGACACAGCAGACTAGCAAATATCAGCAAGATAAAATTAAAATTTGTTTTTACGTGACATCTGTAATATGTTTTAGATCAGTCTTTGCATAAAAGCTTGCATTGTACAGGCTTTTCTCCTCTTAAACTTGTAAAACTAACCATGCCATTTGGTGGCTGTGCTTTAGCCTATCTTGAACTCACTATAAGTAGGTTATATCCTTTTTTTTTTTTTTGTACTTTTTTTGTACTTCTTGTATAAAGTGCATAATATAGAGGTGAATTCTGTGACTCACATTTCAGTAATCAGGAAACATTAAAAAAAAATACTTTTATAGTACAAAAAAGTCTTAAGGGAGAATTGTTGAAATTTCCAGATGATGTTGCCATGAGAATACAAGACGATGACCAAAAGCGTGTTGTACATGAATCTGTTAACTACATAAAATATCCATGTTACCTCATTTTAGTTTGTGCCCCACGCTCTCATATTACCAAAGTATTAGCAAATTGCTGTTATTGCTGCTATTTTTTAATGCTCAATTGGACAGTGACAATGAAATAAGGCAAGGTATTCCTAAATATTGACCCTGCACATACGGACACTCACACACGCGCACACACAGATCCAGAATAGTCTGTCATGGCTGAAACCACCTCTTGTTTTGTTTTCACACAGCACCTGAAAGTAGCAGTGCCAGACTCTATCTCAGCTGATCTGGGTAAACTCCCACTGTTTTATTTTGCTTCATGGACATGTTGTGTCATTCCTGATAAGTTGTTTGAGATGATGTCAACCAGCATGGAGAAAAAAAAAAGATCAAAAGTTTTGGTTGAACTGGTGTGAATCATTTGTCCTTGGCGTATACTGTGTCTTGTGTGGAAGTAAAACAGATGATTGTGTGTTAGTCTTTTTACCACTCAATGTGCTTCTTATGCGTAATCTTTGATCTACATTTAAAAATTAGTCTAGGG
>JAILXH010192632.1:9593-19916 GCA_023558415.1 Piaractus mesopotamicus | reverse complement strand
TGATGGCTGTTTGGGCCTCATGTTACTTTCTTATTACTTCTTGCTGTTCCTCAGTGCAATCCAACATGATGCTGTAACCCACCAATACCACTGCACTGGGTTCTCTGGGAGGGATAATTTAAATTTCTTTTTTTTTAAATGGACTTGCCTCAAGGTGTCCAAGTATTATAAAATTATTTTTTTTGACAGTTTTCCCTATTGCTACAGCCTTCTCCACCCTACTGTTAGTCCCTGGGGCTGCAGTAAACTCAGGTCAGTCATTAAGTCCTTAGGTATGGCCACATGTTAACCACTGGAGCTTGGGGTAGCTTCTTGTCTGACTATGAGAGTGTGTAAGAGAAAGTAGGGATGGAAATACCTGCCTCTGGTCATTTGTTTAGTGCCCTTAGTCTTTGGAGTCTTGTCGATAGGAGTGCTAAGAAATCACCAATGTTGACAGTATATTGCACATACAGATTGGAAACGAGGAAATATGTACACATATTTTTCTACTGTGTGGTCAGACAAGTAAAATTCAAACAAATAAGCACTTAGACAACATTTACTTACACCACTGCTTACGCCCTCTGCACACATTTATTTTTTCATTTCTGGTACTGTTTTGCCTAGGTAAGACAGCAGTGCTTGCTGTAATATGAGGGAAATGCCACCCAGGTCTGTTTGAGTCAAAGCAGAACAGGAGCAATGTGCCAGCAGTGGAGCAAGAGAACTAACTGTGAAGTTATTTGAGGCCTTATGGCTAAATAACAGTGGGGTCCTTTGGATTAGGTCAGTTTAAAGGAATACTCCAACATTTTCCAATGTAATCTCTACCTGCTGCATCTGTAACATGCAGTCAATTACCAAAGACAGTAAATGTGATGCTTTTCCTCAGAATAGATGCTTTTTCCCAGAACAGAGCTGTTGACTCTAATCACATAGTAGAACTAGGCTGTCAAAAATAATAACAACAAGCTCCATTAGAGTGTATTTATTACTTTCAGTTATTCAGTAACATTATTTTCATCATGTGTGTGCAGTTTCCAATTTTTATCACTGACAGTGAGAGCAACAGTGGCTGCATGTTCCAACCAATGAGTGGATATATCACATACACAGTCAGTGATTGCAACTCCCACATGATTGTAGCTTCCTGCTCTCATTCTCAGTTATACAGTTTATGTACTCTTGTTACAGTGGAGGCTCTCAAGGATGACTGTAGCTTTTCTAATGTTACTTTTGTTAGTTTGCTACTCGATGGTTTATTCATAGGTCTCCCATGAGCAAAGTATAGTCTGCCGAATTGCTGATTATTGCTAGCATCAGCGGGCACTGTGTTTTGCATGTAAATGATACTTCAGACTCAATGTACTTCACTCATTCACAATTGGAAAGAATAGCTGGAAATAACTTTTATCAAGAGAGCCACAGCAGTGTGTTTCAATTCAATATGCTTTCTGCTCTTTTACAAAGTACAAAGTACGGAAATTACTGTTCATGGCAATCAACCGTATGCAACAGATGAGAACAACAGAGATGAGGTTAAAAAAGGCTGAAGTATTTCTTCAAGTGTGAAGCATATTCATCTCTAATGTCAGATTTTGGGGCAGTATATAGACATTGTGTGTCTTGGGAAGAGTGCTAGTTACCTTAGAGCATCGTTTGTCTCTGGTTTTCACTCTGCATGCATGTGTTTTATGCATAGACTACACGGGCCATACATGAGATGACGGATAAATGCCAGAGGAAACGTTAACTGTAAGAGAGCAGCCATTCATTTTTTTCCATTTGAGAGCGTTACAGTCAGTGAGTTGGCAATGACAGCAGCGACTTCCCAGAATGCTGGGACAACTTCAGAGCCCAGTGTTTGTTCACCTGCTCTGAGACTTAATGGCCGGTAACTGCAGATGACATGGCATGGAGTCATTGTCACACATCCTGAACCCTGACCTGGTTTGACACAGTGAATGGATCAATTTGGATTAGGGACTGCCACCTAGTGTGTGTGTGGCAGAGCTTGGAAAGGCAGTGATGTTGCAATCTGACTCAACAGAAATTTCTACAAGCAAGACAATTTATCAGCCCCCTCTACTCTACTCTGTTCCTAAATTGAAAGGAAGGACATCATAGGACCACTGCTGAGCAGGTATTATTTGGGTTGTGGAACATTCTCAGCAGTAACACTGAGCATATTAGCATTGTGTTGGTATGAATGTATGAGGTTTTGGGGTTTTTACACACCGTGTACACCAGGAGTGTTCAACCGTATCTGCAAAGGGCTAGTGTGGTTGATTTCATTCCACAAAAGGGCTCACATGATCAGTTGGTGGAAGTCTGACCAATTGATTAAACAAGTTGCATCAGTTGTGCTCCTGCTTGGTTGGAATGAAAATCTGCTGCCACACCAGCCCTTTGCAGATAAGATTGGACACCCCTGGTGTATACTTACTGGGTACTTTGTTGGTCCACCTTGTAGATGTATAGTTAGAGACCACAGCTCATCTTTTTCTGTTAAACAGTTTGTGTTAGTTGTCATGATTCACTCATCCTGATTCACCACACACACTAACATTACCATGTCAGTGCCACTGCAGTGCTAAGAATCATATATCACCCAAATAATATGTGGTCAGTGGTGGTCCTACGGTGGCCTCTCTCCTTTGATGGATGGAGTAGAGGGGCTGATAAATTGTACAGCAACAGATGGGCCACAGAATTATTATAAACCTTCAAAGTGCACTTATATTGTACCTAATAAAACAGGCAATGAGTGTACAGGAGGTCCAAGGTTACGGATACAGTATGAGGCACACTGTGTCAGAATTGGAGGGAACAAGATGTTTATTATTTACTTCTACATCCTTTTGTCTTGTTCATGTTGCCTTCTATGCTCCTTGGTCCCAAGTTCACTTAAACTGGGCTCTCAATAACAGAATTTAAAAAAAAAAAAAATTTATATAAAAGGACCGTGTTTATAATACACCAGTGTTGCTGCGCAAGAATGTTTCAGTGAGTCAAGGTTTGTGGGTAAGATATGGATTCATTTATTTTTTGCTGGCTCCCCAATTTCCACAATAAACAGGCAAATTTAGAAACCTATGATTTCAAAATGAGCGCTGCTGCTTGAACACTAATCGCCTGTTGAAATGGAAAAACTCATGAACAAATGAAAAAAAGAATAAATAATAGAAGATTGGGACTAGGCCAGTCCACCAACGTATAGTAAAAAGGGCTTTAGGAAAACAATAGGCCTCCTTATCAGTACCCAACGTAATTCACTGAATCAGTTGACACTTAACATCTGAGCTTGATATTAACAAATGCGCTTCAGAATAAAATTTTTCACCGTGGAGAACCTTTAACAGAAATATATTCTCTTAAAGCCTGAATAAGACATCAAAGCTCAAAATGCATTAAGTTTCACTTTAACCTCACACAAATAAAAAAAAGCTGGCATTAAAATAAAAATGTGCAGGCCTGATGATTTGTTTTGAAAAGTCTCACGGTACTCACAGTCTCTCCTGGAGTCAGAGTTTGGTGGGGAAAAGAGGTGCGGATGAGCGGCTGCTCTCCTACGGTGGTATCTGCCGCAATGTACGGATAGAGAACTGGAACAACCAGGCAGTGTAGCTCCCACGGAAACAGTACTGTTCAGGTAGCACTGCTCCCTCACTGCACTCAGAGGAGCCACAACCACTTCCCTGGTAACCCGTGGCACTATCTGAGCGCCGTGACAGCCTGTGAAAACACATACACCAAGGTTACACTTGGTCACAGTAGTCAACTGAGCAAAACGCTAGCTTCTCATGCTATGTTGCTGCTAAACTGGTGGGTGGAGCTGGACACAGGTACTGCTTGAGATAACTGAAATATTAACTCAATGTTTTTTTAACTAAAACTCCTCTGCTGGGGTATTTAAATGCTACAGTTATAAGTAGAATCTGTTTACTCACAGAATTAATAGATCTTGGTGGACCTAAAAATAAGCCTTAAAACCAAAGAATCAGCAAAATGCCCCCTTTTTTCCACTCTCCTGTCTAGGTCCAATTCTCCATTAATTTAGTCCAGTGAAATAACTAGAAATAAAACAACCGCAGAGTTTGATTGTGCTACCACATAGAACTAAATACATTTCACATGAACTTGAAGATAAAACCAAAGAATATAGTTATACAAAAGAGAGCACACTTTTCTCAGTTTGACCTATACAGTACCTTATGAATCTCTACAAACTCATATTCTTATTGCTGAGCTTTTCTACATTAATACATGCATTTCTCCTTGTTTCTTTCTTCCTGTAATGTGGATAATGCAGGATTCCGGTCTTAAGGGACAACAGGCTATATGGGAGCAGTTGAGAACCCTGAGGGCCTTCTAGGCCTCCAGAGAATAATTTTTGTGAAAAAATATAACAATTGTCTCATTATTTTTTGTTGTATCTAGATCATTTTTTGTTGTATCTAGATCATTTTTTGTTGTATCTAGATCATTTTTCATATTTTTGTGGCATATGAGAAAACCAATTAGATCTCCTATTGGTGAAGACTTCAGGAGCTGAACTGATGGCCTAACATGTCAGACTATCCACTAACATAATTATGATGTGACGGTGGAATCAGCCAATCATATCTTGATGTACAATGGATGGGATCAATTTTATGAAAAACAATGCCACTCCTTGTCTTCTGGAAGTCCTAAACACATCACTGATTGATTTACAATGACTCCTTCAGTAAACAATCTGGTATACAGCTACAGCTACCGCCACCTGGTTACGCTACAAAACTGAACTGAAACCTACTGCTTGTATTCACAGTCACTGACATATTTAAGACTTCCAGAAGGCTTTTTTTCTCAAGAATTTGGTCTCATTCACTGGAAATCAAAACACAAACGTAATCTGACCGTAATATCGGACCAGGAGTGGCGATTTGAAAGCCAGAGTCCAATACAGTTTGCTATTTTCTCTGCTCTAGCTCTCCAACTAAATCCTGTGTGCTTGAACAGGAACATTACCAAACAGTGCAGGAATCCAACCCTCCAGGACTGGAGTTCCTTACTCTTGCAATAGACCTGTAGTCTTGTTCCTGTTGTCCTAACCAATAGGGGAGCTTGGCTGTATCAATCTACATACCACAGTAAAAATAAAGTGTGATTGGACAACTTTCCTTTGGACCTTTCAAGAATTTAGCCCTTTTGTTTCAATTCAAAACTTAGCAATAAAGTAAGAGTATTCCTACAATACTTACAGAGGTTAAATACAATGAAATGAGCTAAAAATTATAAATATATTTGTTTTTTGTATTTCACAGAAATCCTAAGGCTGTCTCTGAAGGCCTACAGGGCCCTAAAGGTTCCTCTCATCTGAGCATCATCAAAGACTGGAATGAACAAGATTTCCTCAAAGTGTTACTTTCTTATAGTTGAATCCAGCCTATTTTTGTGGTCAGCATTATGTGGATGAGTGCCAGAAACACTCATGAAGCTCTTTTTGACTAGACTAGACAGTTTCCATGACCTGTTCTGGAAAGAGGAGGGGGTGGATACTCTTCTCCAAACACTGTGTTTAAGTTATTCCCTTTGTTTTAAAAACAGTGCTGCCTTAAATTATATTTTTCATTGTCTCCAGAAAGCATCAAATTCAAAATTTGTTTGCAGTTCAGTGTCTTTGCTTACATGACATGCCACTGTGTCCAGCAGCCACAGCTACATAGCAGCTACAGCCACGTTTTTGTTCCTATAAGCAAAGTCGTTGCTTTAAAACAAACACAGAACTGATCTCTTTTTTTGTCTCCAATGTAAAATGTGTTTTTATCATAGAAGAACCACCGTGGGCTCCCTGAAGAACCTTTCAATGGTTGGTTATTTAAAGAATAATTTTTGAGTGTAAAAGAACTATTTAAAGTTTTTCCTACACCGTGCATCATAGCCAAGAACCGTTTAGGAACCAATTGTATTCTTAAGAGAATATAGTGGAAATGTTACAGTACTGTCTACAAGGTCCCCCCAACCCTGGGATGAGACCCTAGGCAGTGCTTGCTCTGCTTTGTGAATGCCTTTGTTGATAACCTATGTCCTCATATCCTGTTGCGTCAGGAGGAAGGAGTGAGAAAAGGCCAGAGAGAGAGTGCATACTGCTGAGAGGAAGTGGACGCCACCACGTCCCCTTTATCCTTCTTCTGAGATGACCATGACCACACGTTAACATTTCCTGTCACCTTCATTCTGTATTGGATGCGCTCCTCACACTGGTGACATCAACAAGAGCTACCTATGGCACACATTTTACCATGACACACTGCTATTGTAGTTCAAACGGTGTGTGCAGATCTCTACAGTGTGACTTAAGATACACAAGGAATTGTTAGGAAAACTCAGAGAGACCCAAACAGGGCAACATGAGCTATATCATTAAAGACCCAGGCAGGAATAACTGCAACTGACAGGGCAGCTTTCGATTCTAAAACAACACAGGATTTCAAACAACAACAATGGCACAGAACCGCACCCACTAAAACAGACAATGTGTGTGTGTTTACCATGCTCTTTGGGAATTTGTCAAAATACGAGGGTGCCCAGGGCACTGTTTCAGCTATTTGTTCTTCCAGGCTTAGAGCCATGTGTACATAGGTTACACGAACATCTAATACCAAAAGGGCTGTTGTGGTCTTGGCGTGTATATTTTTGGAAAAAAAAAAATGCTCACTTGGAAAAAAGAACCAAGGGGTTTGTCTGACTTTTAAACTGAACATTTGTTAACATTAATTACAGTTGACCCATCCATGTTATGCTGTCTTTTCCGAGGTTGGACAAGTTGTACAAAACGTTGGCAAAAATCCCATATAATCTAATGAATTTAGGTTCAGTTTGAGATGAATGTTGGGGTTTCAGTTAACACGCTCACTACCAAGCTGAATAATGTTGTAGCTAAATGTATGGCTGCATTAACCATGTAGTCTATATACGCTCCAGCCTAGGGCCTCACGGAGTTTGGATATTTAACATGCTAACTTTTGACCAATTACCTCACCTATATTCATATCACTCTACAAGATGGAGCGGTAGGGGTGAAGTTGTGGGAACGCTGTCAAATATCAAGTTTGATTAGTTTTAAGGCCACCACATTTTGCAGCATTCAGAACTTCAAAGCCATTGTTTTTTAATGAAGGTATGCACACGTTTTAACACATGTCTAAATTCTAAATTTAGGCATCATTTAGACATGTGCACACGCTCTGCAATAGATGACATGTAGCTTGAAATTTACACCAAGAAAAACTCTTTTCGATGAACAGAAAAATGGTAATGCTATGTTAATTGGTAATGTTACAAATCTTGTCCTTTTTTTCAATTTGTATCTTTCAGCCTGAAAACAGTGAGTTTGTGAAGAGGAAGTAAGCGACATCAAACGTGATTACTGATGTTAAAAGCATTCCCACTGCTACTTGATGCAATGCAAAGCTGTGTGGTGAGGTGCAGCATGCCTGGTGTGCAGTGGCCTTTATTATCCAGAATGCAGAGGCTATATTTTTTCAGCATGTGGGGTTGCTGGCCCTCATGCTTTTTGGTCTTTCCTCAAGCCATCTTGTGTAAAGAAATGTCAGTCCAGTGAATAGCCAACCTATGTGCTCAGAACAAACTTTTAAGTGTCATCATTTTTTATATAGCATATATAAAAACCTGCATTTATGATGGCCTCCAGATATTACAAAGCATAGGACCACAAAATGACTTGATCCAGTCCTGGCTAAAGGAAACAAGCCTGGTTGAAATTGAATTTATCCCCATGCTAATATAAGCTTGATTACTTGATTACTTTCCATTACTTTCATCTGATGTGTGTAGTATGACCTTTAACACACTTACACTTACAAAATACTTGAAATTCTAAATTTAGACATTTACATACATCCACCTATTCAGCTTCCAGCAGTGTAGCCCTGCCCATTCAAGCTGAAGTTATAAGGAGTGTTTCAGTTAAGACAGGACATCAGAACAGAGGTCATTTACATATACCAGTCTTAAAAGGCACAGACAAAAAGGCAGTGGTCACCAAAACTCCTCCTGGAGATCTACTTTCCTGCGATCTGCACCTAATATGCTACCCCTCCTTACCTAAGACTTAGGTATCTGATTGAACCAAGGGATAAACAAATATTGGATAATGGTCACATAAAATAAATTATGGGTACAAAAAAACAACTGCATACAAACACCAAAGTGGACCTCAGGGGAGAAAAATAAAATACACAAACTATGTAGGATATGGCCCCTTTGAGGCTTTCTAACAGTGCAAGAGTTTCTATGAAGAAATGCATTTGCACTTGTGGGCAGAGCCTGGATGTGTCACTTGTATTTTATGTTGAGGTCTATATGCTGACTCTACTTGATTGAATAGAAATGTGTGGCATAATTAAATAAATCTTTTACAATTGTTTATTGTATTGTATTGTACCCACTATGGGAGTCATCTGCAGATCATCCATGACTGTGTAAGCGTGGGAGTGTGAGCAGTCCTAATGTAGAAGCCCTGTAATTTCACAGCTCCATCATTGTCCTACCTCTTTCTCCTAGTCTCTCTCTGTGTTTAGAGGAGGCCTCTGCCGCCTGGACAATGCAAACACACTGTCATTTCCCTCCTGATTACGGGGCACGAGGAGTTTAGGCAAATATTTGAGTGGCTGCTTCTGTTTTTAGCCTTTTTTTTTGGTGATATATGGCTGACCGCTGCAGCGGCTTGCCCGAGGCTCCTCTTGAGCCGGAGCTGAACCCTCCTTTGTTCCCCGGCCTGCTTCAGCCACCAAATTACTGTCATGGCCGCCAAGAGAAGACGCAATGTGCCGTTTCTCCTGCGCCGCTAACAAGCCTTCTCATGTCGGGAAGACAAAGCTCTCTCTGGCTCGTGGTGTCAACATTTCAGTGGTTTTGGAAGCTATGAATATGGCCTTCTCATAACTGTGCTGTTAGATTCATATTTCTCCACTTTGTTTTCGGAAAAAATGGACAAAACCTACTTTTTGTGCGTCAATACCTCTTTCACAAGAGTAACCAGTATAAGTCCGTATAGGCCTCTGCACAAAGTGCAAGCTGGTTCATTAGTGCAACTGAAGAATGTAAACACGATCTGCTGATATTGTCTATGTGGCCTTTAAGAGCTGCCTTTGATCACCATTATTTGATGTGTCTGATGTTTATCAGCCGGGCCGCCTTTTTCAGGGCCCCTCTGTCAGGTTTGTGTCTGAGCACTTGAACTTGAGCCCCCAACATTGTTTACAGCATGCAGGGTTAGCATGCATGGGGTGCTTATTTGTAAAGCTGAAAAAGCTTGCGTACACAGCAATGTGTATGGAAAAAAAGTCTTGTCTCGTTCCAGTCGGGCTGATGCTATAGCGATATGAAGTGTTGGGCTGGATTTTGGAGTGCAGTGGAAGAGCGGAGAGCAGAAGTGGTCTCTGCTCCCTCTCTTAAGCTGCCCGTAGAGTCCATGCAATCTGGCACTCATTTGACAGCTTGAAGTTGGTAACTCTTAGCCACGGTTACAAATAGCGAGTCAGGAGGAATTTACCGAGTAATAAAGGCTTTTCCCCCTTCTCTCTTGAGTTAAAATAATGTTGTTCTGGGTATAATCATCCAATTAGGGCAAGAGGCTGCTCTTGGAACGGCTAAGGATCGCATTTCAAAGGGTCCTGTCTGGCAGCCTCCACACTGATGGTAAGATAACCAATCGCGTGGCGGCTGGGTCCTGTGTGCTTGTGTGTGTGTGGAGGAGAAAGCATTCCTATGTGACTGTGTAGGGTTGCGTGAGACTGTGTGTCGCTCGCTCCACAAATAGTATGGAGGCCATTGTGCACGCTGAACCCTTATCAATGCTTCATCTTAAGCATTCCTGCTTTATTTCTCTTTATGCTAAACCTCACAGCACCCCCCACCCCCTCTCCATATTCAAGCATGGTGCTGAAATCTCTGGCACTGCTTCACCAGCTCAGGGAACACCATTACCTCATTCTACAACAGTCTGAGGCTATGATTAGTCTGATGCAGCGTTGCATGGATCACTCCAGTTTGGGGCAGTTTAGGGTCACTGAGGTCGAACCAAGACCTTCACAAGAACGGTGACTTGGCAGGAGCTCATGTGAGAGACGGACTTGAGTTGGGTTTCTTGTTTATGGATTACGTGCAGACCTTTCTTCACCACTGTCAGCAGTAACACCCTGCCACTGAGAAGTTTACAAGCTGAGAGAGAAAGAGGGGAAGGGAGGGAGGGAGGGAGAGGCAACATGAGGTGAGAAGAAGGAGTAGAAAGAGACAGGCAGAGAGAACTAGATGAGGGGCTGAGAAAAAAGA
>JAILXH010192631.1:0-12048 GCA_023558415.1 Piaractus mesopotamicus | reverse complement strand
TGGTGGACATCTCTACGTTGCTCAAACTGCTCTGATCAGTGTATTTTATATAGACACAGGCCAGTTTTCACTGAACACTAATACTGCAGTTTATGTGCACAGCTGCCCAGATTTCTTCACTGAGATGCACTGGTTATGTGTTCCTGCCCTCAAGATAATGAAAACATCATTCTTTCCCACTATCAATGGTATTGTTTTTATTAGGTTAATGTTCGTGTTATGCCATAGTTTGTACATGCTCTGTTTTTAGACACTGAAAAAATGTGTTGATAGTGACGAATCTGCTGAAAAACAATTGACTAAAACACATGATTAAGCAGGGAATACTTTATCTCCAACTCCAGCCTTTTTTCATTAGGTACTCCATATAAGGGCCATTCTACTAAATTAGTTCAAACTGTGGTCCCACAGTAAAAAAAATATATAAAAAAAAACCCAATTAAGTATTCAGACTTTAGATACTTACAAAGATTACGAATTTTCTATTTAAACCCAAAACATAATAACCTAAATATATATAACCCATTTTTAGAGTAATTTCTATCGGGAGGTGGCTGTCCTAAACCCTAACCCATAAATTAAAACTCGTGAAAATAATGCTTTTTTTCCCCCAAATGTTTTTGTCCATGGGCGGAGCCTTATTTTAGCCACACCCCTATCTATTAGATCCGGAAGTGAGACTGTATCCCTGTCCCTCACATGGTGAGCAGTTAGATCTCATTGTTTTGAAGTAAAGGTGTCCCAAAATCTGAATATCAGTGTGTAACATCAATTATTACTACATTCTTAAGTAAACTTGTTTGTGGTTTAATGAAAAATATTATGATATTATGTGTACAGCTGTTTAAAGTTGTGTTTGCTAGTCATTTACTGGCTAGCGCTTTTGAGTTCTGCTCAAAATTAGCTAAAATGGTCACTACCGAAACGGTCACTACTGAAACATTGGTTAATGTTTCAGAGGTGTTGTTATCATTTTATTAGTGACAAAATGGAACGTTCATTCATTTATTTCATAACATTAACATAGTTTAGGCACAGGGTCACTCACAACAAAAGAATTTTCGTCTAGTCCAGGTTAGTTAAAAGTCCGAAATGTATGTGTTTTCAACTCTGATTTTGAAGAACTTGGTTGAATGATCCACAAATGTTATAAATAAACATGTTTTACGCATTTAGTAAGTTTAGTTCTTAAGTCACAAGTTATGTTTTTTTTTTTTTAAGTTACTGTATGTTCTTCCTCAGCTTTCCTCTCTGACAGAACGGACACACACACGCAAGGTGTGTGTCAACCTGTACACTTCGGCTGAACTCAGTGTGGAGAAGAAAAGCTGTTTATTCCTCAGTATTTATGAGCTCTCTTCTCCTCATCCACTTCACATGAACGCACACACAGCTTACAGTTACATCACGCAGACGCTACAAACACAGCACATGTACTCAAAAGTAAGGATAAGTGGACCGTGTGTTGTACTGTATTCAACATAAGGAATGGACAGCAGTAGCTAATGTTCAAGCTTGGAAATAAAGCACCATTACAGGGAAAATGGATGTGAAGTGTGTGATTTTCCGAAAATCTCTTTTTGACTGAAAATGACTGCAGACTGCAGAAAATGACTTCTTCACTGAAAATGACTGCAGACTGCAGAAAATGTGTAGTGTAACGCATTATTGTTGTCTGTCAGAGGCTATTTCATATTAGAACGTTAACAAAAAAGATTTACAGAAAATCTTAGTATGTGCAATACAGCGCACCAAACTGCAGTGCAGCTCACAAAGACATGCATTTCACTTTTAATAAGCAGTGCTTGACTGAGTAAATGAGAAGGGTCTGGCTGCAGACATGCACTCTCAGCCTGACATGCACCGCCAGTCTATTAATGACATCAGTGCCGCTCTGCCACGACAGTGTTTTGTCGGTTTTATGAGCAAAAACAGTGAAACACGTACTGTTGGGCAAAGAGTTACACTGACATTAACATCGTCATACTGATAATAATGTAATTAAATATGGAAACAAAATAAAACCTACCATGACGATAAGACATAATGTCAGGTCATCTTCTGCTGACAACTCATGAAAACCCTGTTGAAGACGGTTTGAACCATTAGGAATAAAACCTGATGGTTTTGCTTCCTAATGGGGATATGACAGTTGCTGTTCTGTCCCAGAATCCTAGAACACCTGGTTAAGTGATTAGAATCCTTTACACTGTGATATCAACCCATCAGGAAAACACAGAATACTATTACTGACTACTCTCTACCACCAGGAACCCACAGACACTTTTAATGATTTTTTTTTTAACAGATGAGCACATTAAATGGTATTCTGTAGCTGTGTTTTGTATGGAAAATGGATTAAGTGATGATTTTGCTAAGCAGAAGCAGCCAAATGTTCACGTGCACGTGACATCACTGGGGCTGAGAGTGCATCCGTGTGAGAGTGCATGTCTGCAGCCAGACTCTATTGGAGTAAATGGACGAGCTGCCATGGCTGTCACAGTTATCAACAAGGTGATACAGCACAGTGGTGAGACATTAGTTCTCGAAATGCTCTCAAAATATCAGCACATAGAATCAGAGGTTTCTGTGGGCTACTGTGTTTCCTATCATTGCATAAATGATGCACAAGGCTTCTTTTATCGTTGGATTGCTGAGAGCAACGACTTGACATAACATTTTCAAGCAAATCCAACATTTCATTTTTTCAGTGCAGCAAACCTCCTTGAGGAGACTCAGGAGATGCATTTCTGTTCTCTCTGAGCTTCAGGAATTTCCTAAGGAAAACCCTCTGAGAGATTAATGAACCTGGTTACTCTTTTGCAATATTGACCTGGCCTACCCTACAACATCAGTTTAATTGATACTCTGGCTACAATAAAACATACAACCACCTGTGAAGGGATTCAGCATGAATCTGTTTTCTCTGCCACTAACTACAAAGTCACAACAGAAGTTGAATTATCACTATACACATTATCTAGCTGACGTTCGGCGCCGTTGAGTGCAAATGGCACACACTACAGGCTGTACCAGTTACCTCAGGGGGGATTATACGACACCACGTTTAACAAACTGTAACATGCACTACTGTCTGGTCTAAATAAATGAAAAGTAACCCAGCCTAATGCATTTGGGGATATTTGTTGCTTTTTTCCATTGTACAGAACCGAACCGTGATGTCCAAACCACAATGTGAACTGAATCGTGGCGTCTGTGTAGCGTTACACCCCTACTCTAGAGTGAGCTCTTTGTTTAAAGACTAGGAAAAGGCCAGGTAAAAATCCCCTTCTGATGATGTAACATGAAGGTATAAGTACATTTTAAAAGAATACAAGTGCTTTAAGGTCGATACAAGTGTTTTTCGAGTGGGCTGTAGGATTTGTTGAGCACAGTATGCAAATATACAACACTGGTTATATAATATATTTGCATAATGCATGCTGAGTATTGTAGTGAGGGAACATTGACGAAAACCTGAAAATATATAAAATGATCTATTCTGTCAAGCAGGATACTACATAACGTAACACATAACAGATTTAGTTTCAGGGCCAGAATGCCCTTTTAAGACCTACGACAGAGTGGGTAACAAATATAGTCTGTTCAGTGAATCAGACAGCTTGACAAAGGCATACTGAGAAAATAAATGTATTCTCAGGAGTTACTGTGACATTAATTAAACAGAAAAAAAGGTTTAAAAGAATAGCACATGAGATGATCCACACTCTAAAAAAATGAAGATTCCACTAAGATCCTTTAGGAGTTTCTTACTGAAATTAAGGTTCAGTTAACATTCCAGGATCCTCCTAAAGATGGACTGGAACAAGTGGCCAACGAGTAAACGGTTCTAAGGAGTCTATTGCAAAAACAATACAAAGAAAAAGAACATCAGCTATGCATAATCAAAGGAGAGGGAGTTGGAGGTGTTCAGTTGCTTCAGCATTATGCACACATTAGAGTCAATATCCCCCAGAGGACGTCATTAAGTGTATCTGAAGTCAACGTGCTATCATGTTGTTCATAAATATTCTAAACCGAATGTCAGCTTGAGCCCTGGCCTCTTTCAGGTATGTAGATTTGGATGCTTGAGGAGTCTTCAAAAGGGCATTATATCTGTCCACTGCAGAAAAGGCAAATTTGGCCATTTGGGAAGTTCAGTTATATTTATTTAATGAGTAAAGAATAATATGTGCCTGATCAAAGTCAGAGCAAAGGAGGCCCGAAGACTCTTGAGGCATGGAGGAGTGGAAAGCCTTTCTTCCTGGAGGTGGTGTCCAAGACAAGGGGCATGACTCCTGGGTACCAGAATGCTTCTCAGCTTCTCTAGTCCATCAAATTAATGTGCTGGAACCATAGCTCAGCAAAGCACAATGAAGCAGAGCATTGAAGAGCTGGAGAGCCGGAAAGCTCAAGCTGACAAGAAAGAATGAGGGCGCAAATAAAATGAGTAGAATTAACAAGAAAGACTCGCATGTGTTACTGAGCTAGATAGCATTTTGCTTTTCTTGTTGTTCCAAAGAGAAAATGGATAACTTCCACAGCTTTAAATGTAATCCACTGATGCATGTGTGTTTTTGTGTATATACCCTAAGCTTTCTGTCCAATCTGCTGTGTCTGAAATCCTGCGTTTTGAATGAGCAGGAATGTGACATTCACATCACAGAAAAAAGTCACATGTCTCTTCTAGACCGGCTTATCAATGATTGGTGACACCAACCTTTTAACCACAGATATTTGTTCTTAATCCTCTGCAAACCTGTTCTTGTTCCAGCTCAGCCATTGTGATGTATTTCCCCTTTCCAGCCCACATATAGTCTATTGCTGTCATTATCCATTGTACAATCTTCCCTAGTTGTTGACTTGGCTCTGGAAAACTTACAGATTCCCCCTGTTTTCCACACTGGACCTCAATTGTGTCTCCAAGCTTATTACAATTCAGTAGTAGGATGTGCAGAAGGCATCCTTTTTCTTCCACTTCACATCAATCTTCACATTCGAGTTCTCAATTACTGGCTCCTTTGGTCAGGACAGGTATCACAAACGATTTAACTGACAGTGAATGCTACGTTATGAAACCATTATCCCTCTGTTCACCAAATCTTTAAACTATCCAGTCCAGTCTAGGACTCCTTTTGCACCATTGCAGTATGAAAACTGGTAGAAGCATGTGAGACACTGTGAGTAATATGTTCAGAATTTTTGTAACTCCCCCAGATCTCCAAATTCCAAGCATATCCCTGGTTATATTTGAAATCCTCTGTTTTATGCAGATAATACAGGGCCTTATTCCTACTCCTTCCTTCTCATTTCCTCAAATCATTGACCAATCTCAGGTTCCTTAGAAGTACCACATCGCGATGGAGGCATTACCAGGCTACAATTATACAAGCCACCATTCTGCTGCATCATCAGCTCTGGAACTGCTCTGCAGATCTGCTTTTGACGTTCTCTCCAGCCCCACGAGGAGCCCTAAATATCAAGGAAACTGCAACAAAAAATCGTCTTACAGTCGACTTCTTTTCTTGTGTGAACCCATGCATCAGTTAGCAGGGTCTCAATGAAGTGTCAGTAGAAGTGTCAGAAGTGTCTTCTTTTATTGTCTTCTGTTTCCTATAGAGTTTCATGGCTATAAAAGCTCCCTCACAAAACGCTATAACAAGAAATGGACACAAATACGCTGCCCGGTGTCTGAGACATTGTTTTATGATAGGTGTGAGATAAACTTTTGGCCTAAGACATAAATAAAATGGTTATTTGTGCTGCAGATATGGCAAACCCCTCATCACCACCACTTCAAAGAAATCAGAGTCTATCGGATTTCACATCAAACCACTCTGGGTGACATTACTTAAATTTTACTACTGGAATTATGCAGACATTTAGAAAAGTAGGTAATATTCCCCTTTAACATTCCTCTCACTCGTTCATTAAACTTGTCACTGACTTTCCCTCATCCAGTAACCATTTTCATAGTAGTCAATACTCATCTTCCAGTATATATCCAGATATATAGTATAGAACAGCACTTTGTACATTAGTCTCATGGGACTGATCTTGCAATGAGAATATATACGTCTGGGGACAACTTAAACTTTAAACTGTTGGTGCTGGATTGCCACAAAATATGCTGCTATTTCACATATTTCGTTACTTTGAGAAAATGAAGACATTTTTCCAAAGACATTTTGGAAAGACATGGTATTGATCTTGTAAATAGGAGAGACTTTAGTCTTGTAAATAGTTGAGGCTTTTAGCTCAAGGAGGTGTAGATGTGTTACTTGGGCTATTCTGTACTGGGCTGTGATGCACGACCACAACAGGACTCCTGACCTTTCTCTTTGTCGTCCTTCACATCAATAACATTTAATCTTTAAATTATTACATTCACTCCATAAGGCAACGGCAACTGATCTTAACTGGCCCAGCTTCTCAGGATAATACACTTAGCATCAATAATGGCTTTTGTTCGTCAATAATGGCTTTTGTTCGTCAATAATGGCTTTTGTTGACGTTACTGTGAATCCAATTTTGGGATTGTCAAAAAAAAAAATAAGCAATTGACCAGTCTATACAAGTAAGTGGTTAAACCTTTAAAAAGACAGTATATCTTTAGAGTAAGATGCAGATGAATAATGCAGTGCGATTTTGCTTGTTTCCAAACCACTAAATCACACATGAGGTCAGAGCCTCATACTGCCTATAGTATATAAGTAGAGTTGTATGCAAACATTTGAACACCCCTGATCAAATTACATGTTTTGTAGATTTTCCGACGTGAAAATAAGTTAACACACCCTCTACAGGAAACTTAAATATTTTAGAAAATTTCAGGGCACAATTTCCATAGTCCACATGTTATGAATTATTATTTTCCCTTAATATGTTCAGCAAATAAACAGTCATTGTGCATTAAACTGTGCAGAAGTGTGTTCTTTGTAGTTGATGTGTTAACTTATTTTCACTTAGAAGATCATCAAAACAACGTAATGTGACCAGGGCGCCCAAACGTTTGCATATGACTGTATCATAAAACATTGTAAATTGTAAAATCACTTTTATCTGCCCCAAAAACATATATTAGTATTTAGACTACAGAACCTAATGCACACGGTAGAACCCATTTCTAACAATCAGTGAGAAGAAAGATCATTTATTTACTGTTTACAAATCTGAAAATGAGGCATGTTTCTCACCAGGCAGTGATGGCACATTCAACAAGCCTACTGCAGAGACTCAGCATGAGCTGCTGCCATGTTATAAGCTCTCACAGCACTAAAAGTTGAGCTATCAATGAAAAAACAGATACAGACACAGGTACTCAATTGCACACAGCATTTATAATCTCAATAGAGAAGCACTGCCAGTGGAGCAGCCACACATGGGCCTAAACTCACCATGCCTAACTACAAGGGTATATAGCCCCCAGCAATGGATTGTGGAGCAGTGGAACTGTGTTCTCTGGAGTGACAGAGCTCCATCGAATACATATGAGACAAGCTGTAGTGGTCTTTGTGATTTAGAACTAATGATCCAACATCAGTATCTGATCTCATTTATGCTCATGCGGCTAAAAGCAATTAAATCCTCACAACAATGTTCAAGAATGTAGTGTGAAGCCTTTTCAGAACAGTAGAAGCTGTTACTGCAGTAAACGGGGGACAAACTCCCTATTAATACCCAGATAAGGTATTGGATAAGCAGGGGTTTAGAAACCTTTGGACATATACTGTGAGTTGATTCATAAGAATGCAAAGTAGGAAACCTTGATATCTTGAAGCAGGATTCCCACTGATTTTTGACATGTCTGCTTAATTAAAAAGTTAAGATATAATCAAAGTCATTCAGAGTAGTTTTGATGTGAAATGCTCTGTTCTGAAACATACAGAGTCAGTATTCACAGTGGCAGTGATAGGAACCGGACGCCTAAAGCTATGAATGCCTCTTAACAGCTACATCACAGAGTTATTATACGAATGGTTACAAACATGTTGCCTGATGTCTGAGCCACTGATGGATCTTTTGACAGAGGTTTTGGCCTTAAAACATATTTTTAAAAGCCACACTAGACAGAGTGGTACATGTAATGTGTGGCAAGGCAAAATAGCACCCAAAGAAAGCTATTTTTGTAGATTTACCACTATTTCCACATTATCAACATTAAATATTCAAAAGATATTCACTGTTTGTTTTAAATAATAAATAAAATGGCTATATTTGCACTATAGTCATTGCAACTCCTGCTCTCTAAAAAGAGATGTGTTAAATAGCAACACACTTACTTGTGTTGCCCGTTTTAACACTTTTTTGTGTCATATTGTATTTTGATTTAACATAGTCTGTGTTAAAAGTAACACTAAATGTGTTATCTGTAAGTAGAGACACAAATATTTCACAACACATTTTGTGTTTAAAGTAACTCAAACTGTGTCGTCTCCAGCTGAACACACTGATGTGTCTAGTCAGAGACAGAATGTGTTGTTGATCTGGTTTTAGAGTGTGTCAAATCACCACCTCTATAAAGAAATCTGAGATGGGTCATTTATTCTGCAGTGCGCCATTTCACTGTAAATCACTCTGCAGGACTTTGTTTACATCACAGCAACTGAATGTTGCAGGAATGCTGAAAAATCAGTGTAATTCCCCTTTATTGATATGTTCTAGATCAGTGTTTCTCAACCTTGGTCCTGGAGGCCCACTGCCCTGCACATTTTTGTGCATTTCCAATTATACATACCCAGTTTAACTCAGTAATTCTCTGTTTTTGAGCTGAATAGATGGACCAGGTGTGTTGGGAGCAGTGAAAACACCTAGTGCAGTGCAGTGCAGTGGGCCTCCAGGACCAGGACTGAGAAACACTGCTCTAGAATAAGTCAACATTTAGTTTATAATAGTACATAATAGTATTTATTATATATACACTCTTTAAAAAGATGGTTCTTCAAGGTTTCTTTAGTAAAGACAATGGTTCTATATAGAACCATAAACACCCAGAGAACCGTTTCATGCTTAAATTGTTCTTTGCACGATGAAATAGCTCTTCAGATTGATAGAGAATGTGTTGTATATGGTTCTATTAAAAAAAAAAAAAAATTTTTTTAAATGGGTCTATATAGCACCAAAAAGGGGTTTTCTGTTGTTTGACACTGTAACAATAGAAGAACCTATTTTGGTGCTACAGAGAACACATTCTCCATCAATCTGGAGAACCATTTCACCATGCAAAGAACTATTTAAGAATGAAAATGGTTCTCTGGGTGTTCATGGTTCTATATATAGAACTGCTGTCTTTACTAAAGAATCCTTGAAGAACCTTCTTTTTTCAAGGTGATAATAGTTTCACAAAGACATGAAGCGTGTAGACACAGTGCAGGCTACACTCCTCTTATGCTCGTGGGTATATTTTGGTTACTAAACACAGAATGCGTTGAAATATTTCTCTGCCCAGTTCAAAGTAACACAGATTGTGTTAAGTCAGAAAACGATATGACACAAAAAGTGTTAAAACAGGTAAAAAAGGTTAGTGTTGTTATTTAACACATCGCTCTTCATAGTGCAGCCAGTACATGTAACCCTGCTGAGCTCCTCACTCACCGAAGCAGGAGTTGATGAAGCCGTACCACATGCAGCCCTGCTTGCCCAGCAGCCACCGGCCGCGGATGCTGGACGCGAAGCTCAGCGTCGTCCCGCACATGCACACCAGCATGTCGCTCACGCTGATGTTCAGGAGCAGCATGTTGACCGGCGTGCGCAGCGTCTTGAACTTGCAGAAGAGGACCAGCACGACGAAGTTGTTGAGGAAGCCGAAGGTCATGATGAGACCTAAGAAGACGGAGAGCGCGATGAAGCCCGCGCGCGAGAGCGTCTCCGCCGGGGAGTCGCTCCAGTCCTCGTCCAGGAAAGCGAGCGGCTCCTCCGCGCTGCCGTTCAGGCTGTAGTTGAAGTCGCGCAGCTGGGAGAACATCATCTTCGCCTCACTGCGCGCGGTGCTGGAGCTCGAGCGGGAGGGTTAGCCCCCCCTCTACATCTGCCTACAGCTTCAGGAAAGGGTGCATGGTGGGTCCTGAGCTTAACTGGCTCGGTGGTCGCAGCAGAGACGCAACATTAAAAAGTGCTCCATTTGGTTGAGCCTTTAGAGTGACGTGGTGAGAGATAATGAGGAAAATATTCTACAATAAGTCATTATCGCATGATATAACTGCTTATCTGGCGTGTTAAAGTTTGCGGTCCGCCTACACGAGATCATCCACGAGCATTTAACATGACTAGCCAGATCTTCTAATCTACACGCCAGCCTGCGAGTCGTCACTGCGGTCAGATCCTCTCTGGTCAGTGACTTGTTGCAGTTCTAAGTCTTCACTGCCTGAGCTTCACTGGCAGTAGCCTCTCTCCACTGGAGCTGTACAGAAGTGACCATTCACAGGTCTGAGAGCACAGCTGCGCTCTGAGTACAATATAAAGCCGCTGATGACGTCGAGGAAGACCAGGGAGGACGATCATGACGTGTGCATTTAGGTTTTGTATCCAGAAAAAAGATCCGTCATTGAAATGTGTTCTTCAGTTTCTTTTAGCAGGAGCTGCTCTGATGTAACTCGCCGTTCAGAAGCACCGTTTGATTCAGTGTACAGGCTCTCATGCGGCCTCCCAGGCTCGTGTTTGCGCACAGGAGTGTTACAACCAAATAGGAGTTTCGGTTTGTTTTCGAAGCTTCTGCATGATTACGTTTTTAACATGTGAACGAAGTCATTCAGTGTGGTTTGGTGTGAAATGCTCTGTTCTAGAAACCTACAGAGTCAGAGTTGTTCACACTGGTGGTGATAGGAACCAGACGTCTACACCTTAAAGCTCCCTCATGGAAAGTTATTGCCAAATGTTACAGATATGTTTCCTGATGCCTGAGACGTCGTTTTGCATCAGCTTTAACGCTAGGCTTGGAACTAGAAAGTATTTTTAAAATGTCTTGACAGCAGGGTACACTCTTAAAACAGTGTGTTCAAAACAACACATTCTGTCTCGAACTAGACGCATCAGTGTGTTCAGTTGGAGACGACACATTCTGGGTTACTTTTAACACCGAATGTGTTAAATCAGAAAACAATGACTCAAAAAAGTGTTGAAATGGGGAAAATAGGCCTTAAAAGGTCCCTAAGAACAAGTTTTTGTTGTTACCAGGAGTGATTCTAGGATCACTCCCACCCCGTTTTTTTTTTTCCCATCATATGTTCTGTCATTCTATAGCATTAATTGGCTGTGACACATGCAGACAGTACTAGTCTAGCACCTTAACTTTAATATCAACACATAGGCCTACCAATGGCACAACAGCTAGCTTCTCTCACTCGAATTCAAACAGTGGACGGTCATTGATTGACAACCCGCAACATTAGCTTGCTAAATTAAAAAACATCAGATAGCTAACAATAACAACATAAAGAGTGCAGCAAAAATTAGGACTGCTGCTAATTGTAATGTGTTGGTGCTGAGTGAGAAGAAATCCACACCACACAGTCACTCTGTCACTGGCTCAGCACAGCTACTGCACGGCTTCGGGGTTAGCGGGGCAGGGGAAGAGTAGGAGGGAGAAAGTGGATCATAACATTTGCTTATCAGAGACAAACTTCCATTAAAAAAAAAATAAATAAATAAAAAAAACCAAAACGACTTTTTACTCTTATTTTAAGGGGTGCTGGGACACAATTTAGGGGTGCTTGAGGCGTCTATGGTGGTTACTTAACACATCACTGTTTAGAGTGGAAATGCAGGATGCTATAAGGTAAAACGGTCCCCAAAGAAAACTTATTTTTCCAGATTCACACTATTTTACCATCATCAGCATTACATATTATAACTCAGTAGATACGTGTGGCTCACTGGAGGTAAAATGGCTATATTTGTGATGTAGACATTGTGACCCCTGGTTCCTATATCCACTGTAAAGAAATCAAAGTCTGTAAGTTTCTCTACAATCATATATATATATATATACATACATATATATATACATACATATATATATATATATATATATATATATATATATATATATAT